>VURO01038159.1:16006-43059 GCA_015108175.1 Pelvicachromis taeniatus
TCAGTCTTCCATTTAGATGGGTTGATAAGAGACTGACTTCATGTTTGCCTTTGTCAGTTAAAAATGTTGGTTTGTTACAGCTGTCATTACTGAGGACGGAGGGGAACCTACACAGATTTATGCCATTGTTCAAGAAATGTTTTCAAACTGTAACATGCGTTGTAGCAGCTGAGATGAACTATTGCTCCCTCTGGCAACTCGTTAGTGCAAAGCTAATTACTGGTGCTTTGGTGAGGAAGGGTAGGGGTGTTACGATGTGAGGGGCGGGGCCATGCTAATGAAGGATTAGACAGAGGTTGTTATACTGTTTTCCTTTTGATGTGATTACTGCGCTGAAGGCTACATGTTGGCTGGTTTTTAATGATGGTCCTTCTGGTGTCACTGGAAACAACAGCAACCATAAACGACACCAGGAAAGGAAAGAAATGGACACTGGGAGGATACATTAATTTAGCCCTGTTATGCACCTTGGCTGGTTTCAGCTATCACCTTTCTCTGTGAGACACAAAAGGCATTAAAGCAATGTTTCTGTGAAAACACTGCTGTAAGAAAACATTACACATTCTACCTATTCAGAGTTTGTGTAAAACGCTGATGTGTTCCACACCAAGGAAGTGTGAAAATCAAATGAATAGGAAGGTATACATGTTGTGAGAAATATGCATATCACTGGGAGTTGTCTTAGTGGCACGGTTCTCATTGATATGCATACCAGCTTATAATGTCAGCTCTGGTGATTTTCAGAACAGGATGAGTCACACCTAGCTGGCTTCACCCTCTATTACTCTTCTTTCTCAGAGCTTGATCGTGAGAACTTCAGACTGAGTTAATCTACATCTGGAAGACAAACTACCTACAGAAAATTGATGCACCGCTAACTCCAATTCTGCCACATTTCACTTTAAACCCGTGTTTGTCCAGATGAAAACTTTGTGAATAAAATAATAAGACACAATTAATATTATTTATGGTAACAGCGGAGCTTTGAATGGTATCACTAGCAGTAGTGATGAACCTGCAGAACATGATAATGGTCTGAGTCTGAAGTCCCCCTCAGCTGCAGTCACGTAGGTCTAGAGACTGGCCGGTGACCCTCCCCCCCGACATCCACAGGTGTCTTAGGAAAAATGCGTTTCCCCTCGGTGAGTGTTTGCTGGAACGGGCCTAGAGCCGCTAGGTAAAATCGTGAAGTCGCTCATAATTTGCATGGAAGACACTGACTTGTCTACAAACACTCACCAACGACTTGTGAGTGATAAGGAAACATTAAAATATTCGCCTTCAAACTAACATTTGCACCGTTTCAAAAGTGCAGTTTCTGCTGTCCTTGTCTGGTCTTCCTGCTCTCACCCCTAACTGGTCTCTCAGATGGCCGTCCCTCCCTGAGCCTGTTCCTGCTCGAGGTTTCTTCCTGTTAAAAGGGAGTTTTTCCTTTCCACTGTCACCAAAGTGCTTGCCCACAGGGAGTCCACAGATTGTTGGTTTCCTAATCTTACAATATAAAGCGCCTTGAGGTGACTGTGGTTGTGATTTGGTGCTATATGACTAAAATAAAGTGAAGTTGGCATCTTCCATGGAAACTACAGGTGACCACAGCAATCGGCTAGCAAAAAAAAAGCAATGGCGAGGTTGTTTTTGGTGCCCCCCCCCTTTGTGACAGCCGAAAGCCTCCAGTAAACACTCACCAACCAGCTGGGGAGTGAACACTTTTCCCTAGCAACCAGAGGTTTTTGGTGTACACCTCTTTCTGGCCAATTATGTGCGTCGACTGCCAGCTGTAGCACAGTTACTTATCTGTCCATCCATCTGTAGAGTTTACACTGCTACACCTTATAAAAGCATCATGTGGTTTCAATTCAAATCAATTAATTAAATTTCAATCAAATACTCACAAACTTCCATTATGTTTTGTGACGTCATCGTGTTGCCTAGCAACCACCTAACAATGACTAAGATCACAGCCATGCACCAGCATGTTAAATAAGAATATGATGAATGTATTTTATTGAATTACTTTTGCTTCATTTGTTTATTTAAACATCCACGTTTGAAACCTGCATGTAGACTAATGGAGTGAACAAGGTCATATTTCAGGAGCACATTTCCACTCATTTCCAGCAGGAGGTTATATTATCTCCTTTCTTGGTAACAGGCTTAAAGAATTTATCGTTTCCAGCTGTGCATTTTTCTGTGGTTTGTTTCTATAATCCTCAAGTGGTCCAAATAAAGAAATTAATGAATTTATTCAATTTATGTTTGGTGTATAGACGTGTGGTTCAAGCCAAAATGAAAATGTTTTACATTAAATGAGGACACTTGTTACAGGTGAGGTCTGATTAATGGCACAGGGTATTATTTGACAGGACAGCAGGCGAGTAACACTCCTCCTCTTCCGGGCTTCCTGCAAACCGCGCTTGATCCAAACTGACTCATCAACATGACAGACATCACTTGTCGATATTTGTAGTACAGATGTTGCTGGAAGCTTTGTATGTATACCAACGCTGTCTCTTTCGGTGTGTCTGTGTCGTGTGCATCAGTGACAGACTCGTCCAGGGAGTAAATTTGCCCTCTTTGTTTTGTTTTGGGGGCTTTAATTTTGCTGCTGTTGGAAAATTATCCATAATTGCAGCCTGCAAATGCTTATCCCTCTCTTTCTCCTCTCCAACTACTCTCTTGTGTACACTAGCTGTACATGCACACAGTAACACACACACACAGACGCGCACACAGTCTGCTACCCTCAGTAGATAAAATGGTTTCTGCTGAAGGATAGATCCACATTTTCTCACTGTCACACTTGGACACATTGCCACATTGAGACACACATACACATATTTGCATGCAGATGCGCACACACACACATACACACACACACACACTAACACATCCACCCTGAGGTTGATAATGAGGCTGGGGAAACATGATTTATGTTTCATAGTGCAATCTAATTGATTTGATTAATCACATTCTTTCTTAGCTAATTAAATTACCACAACAGATTACAGAATATTTGGCCACAAACGTGCCCAGTGGCCATGCTGTTTGTTTTCAGCTGAGTTACATTACGTGTTTCTGAAAAGCTGTGATCAATGAATTTTATGGTCTATAAATCATTCAAGATCCATTCCTTAAGCAGAGTTTCTGTGTTACCAAACATACATATAAAAGTTGGGCAACACATTTTTCCCAGCAGGAAAATATATACTAGTGCAGTCACACTGTTGAAATTGTGAAATTTCACATATGTTCATAATAATTCATCATATACACTGCATACATGCTTCTCTATACGCTCAGCAGCCACTTCATTAGTTACCCCTTGTTAGTAACGGCTTTTGCCTTCAGAACTGCCTCAGTTCTTCATGGCCCAGATTCAACAAGGTGCTGGAAACAGACTCTAGTCTGTACTGACATGCAGCATTATCCTGCTGGAAGCAGCCATCACAGGATGGTACACTGTGGTCACAAAAGGAATGGTGTCAGCAACAACATCTCAGACAGGCTGCGGTGTTTAAATGATGCTCATTTGGTACGAAGGGCAGTGTGATGTGAAAATATCATATTTGAGTTACTGTTGTTCTGACCTCTGCATCAACAAGATATTTCCACCCAGAGAATCAGCCCATCAGATATTTCCACTTTTCCTTTTGGGATGGCTATGAGGGAAAATCCCAGCAGATTGTCAGTTTCTGAAATACTCAGACCATCTTCTCTTGTACAATGACCATTCCACATTCAGAGTCATTTAGATCACATTTCTTCCCCATTCTGTGTCTTTGTCCTGTCTTAATTTCCACACCCACAACCGGTCACGGCAGATGGCCGCCCCTCCCTGAGCCTGGTTCTGCTGGAGGTTTCTTCCTGTTAAAAGAGAGTTTTTCCTTCCCACTGTCTCCAAATGCTTGCTTAGTGAGGGTAGTACGATTGAAGAAGTCAATTTTATTGTCATTGCACATTGTTACAGTACAAGCCAATGAAATTTGCTCTCTGCATTTAACTCATTCACTCAATGAAGCAGTGGGCAATGCCCGGGGAGCAGTGTGTAGAGATGGTACTGTGCTCAAGGGTACCTCAGGGTAGCCGTTGGGTGGACTCGAAACCCCGCCCTTCCAATCAAGGGGCGACCGCTCTACCTACTGAGCTACCCCCTCTTGTTGGGATTTTCTCTGTAGTGTTGCAATATAAAGCACCTCACTGTTGGGATTTGGTGCTAAGTTCATTGAATTGAATTGAATCAAATTCATGCTTGGTTTTCTTCAGCGGGTCATCGTGACCATGTCTCCTAAATGGAGTTGCTGCCATTTGATTGGTGATTGTCTGATTAGATGTTTAGGCTAATGAGCAGTTGAACAGCAAGTAATAAATCAAGTGAAAATCTCATCTCAAATAAATGTATGTTAATTTGAAAAGTAAGACTGTTTTGTTTTTTTTGGGGGGGGGTTACCACTACATTTACTGAGTGCTAATATTTTACCTGTTAATCCTTTTATCCCAGGTTTAGATTAGTTGACTCTTCCGCCTGGTGTATCGAGGCTGTATGGTTTTAGTCCTGTGGCTCTATCGCTCATTCACTCACAGGGAAACTCTGTGGGTGTTATCAGTGCAGTCAAGCTGGTTCACTGAGCAACATGTGCGCCTGGTATTACAAAATGTTTGATTGGACTTGTTTTTACATTTCTTGGAAAATAAACGAAGAGAATCTCATTAATTTGAGTTGGATTGCTCTGGGATGAACTGTTGTTTTAGACTCTGGAAGGGCTGAAAGAAAATAAGGAGAAAAGAAATTTCTTCATAAATGTTTTCAAAAATCTAATCACAAATCATGTTTAGAGCTTATTAAAGGATCAAGTTGTCTTAAAACCAAATGTCAGAGCCTAATTTTACAACTATGTTTTTCCAGGAGTAATGCAGTGTTTGAGTTGGGCTGAGAGGGATCACAAGAATACAAAATAAAGGTAACCATTAAAAGAATACTTAAGTATTAAGTAAGTAGACTGGCAGAAAGTCGAGGGACTTATGAGAAACAGATGAAAAAAAAAGAAAAGGCAGAGAGTGCTTCATCAAACGTGTACGCTGGATGGTCAAACTTATTCAGAACCTCCTCCCCCGACACTTTCCAACATCAACTGTTTCTGTAACTTTCCAGAACCAGAAATCTGACATCCACACCCACATAAAGATTTTTTTTCTTCATTATTAGGTTTTCATTAGGGTATGATTGTCTGAAAGTATGACTAATTTTCGTCTTTGTTACCCTAGAACGAGGCCTTTATCTTCACAAGGAGAAGATGAGGGGTTAAAGCAGCTCAGCGGGAGATTTTGGTGCAGACGTAAATAAGTTGTTTTCATGACACTTAAGCATCTAGCTAGTGCTACAGAAGAGAAGTCATCATAAAGGGAATAAAGTTTAAGTGTCAGGTAAATTCAAATGCAAAATTTCTAACAGCTCATCAAGCATCAGCAAACACACAAACTGTTTGTGTGTATTTTATCATAATCTGTCTGCTAGCTAAAGGTACAGCTGCCTTATTTCCCAGAATGAAGCTAACTTTATTTTGAGATGTGAAAGTTTTAAAACAGGAAGAGACTTTGATTAGCTGGAAATTTAAAGCTTTCTTGGTTTGCTGTAGGCTTAGTTTGCAGTACTGCTGTGAGGTTTGCAGTGGCGGTTTGTTAGGGTGGTGCCGAGCAGCTGTGGTGTTCATGGTCAGTGATCAGTTACGTCAGGGCAGCAAACTAAAAGTAAACTGAACCAAATTAACAATAAGGTGATCACGCTGATTAGATTTAGTTGCTGAGTTCCACCTTTAAACCAGCTTTATGCTGTCTACAGGTGGACAATCAGCCATGATGGTTCATATAGCTTCTGCTAACTTGTTGAATTCACACGATGAAGTCCACAAAGAGCAGCAGCACAGGTCCGCTGATCACAGCTTGTACACAAAATCACAACTGAAATTATTATAACTTTTTATTATAACGTAACTGCAACTGATCTTCTAGTATCCACTGCTGCCAAATCCCACTTTAATACCTCACTATATTCATTGTATCTCTTTAGCTGTGGAGGCAAACTCACCTGACTACAGTGCAGGCAACAGCAAACAGAGCTTTAGCTTTTTAATTCCTTTGTCTTTTCTCTGTTTGTGTTCTACATAACAGATGTTCAAGCGGAGGACACACATTAGAGTTAAAAATTAGAAGTTGAAATGAAGTTTGCATTCCCTTGTATTAATATTATATTAATACATTATATAACTGAGCTTTGCACTGAGATAGCTGATTGAAGCATCTTCCAAAGCACCACTTTATACTTTTAAACATTGCAGAGTCTCTACTTTTTCACTTTAACTTGAGTAACCAAGTCAAATTAGTTCTTCAACTTTTACTAGTATTAGTACTAGTATTTTTCAAAGCAAATGTCTGTACTTTTACCTAAGTGACAAATGACTGGAGGTGACTGGTGACTATAGCATAACCCTGATGGAGCATTCCCAGTGGTAAGTGCACATGTGAAGGTTCAGACATTGGTGCGACCTTATTCTCTCAGGTGTGACAGTCAGGTTTTCACACCAAACTGCCAAACATGGCCAGACAAATAACATGCAGTGTAGTTCTTTAACAGCGTAATCTGGCCTTAACATATTTTAAGACCAGATTGTCAGATTTCCTACATTATAACTTTCATTAGACCCATCTTGCGATGTAATTTTTCAAACTTCATTTGAAATGTAGTTTTCTGCCAGGAATATGTAACATCTAAACTGAAGCTGAGACATTATCAGGGTTATTTTATCAGAAGACATTATAATGGTTTTTCACAGGCTGTGCAGTACTTCTCATTATGAGTTCATAGATGTTCATATGTAAAACTGATGGAGGGCCTGTTAAGGTTCTTTTGTAGCATTGATAAAAACTAGTCTTTGTCAGAAAAATACTTTTCTAAAGAACGTGAAAGCTGCATCTCTGCGAGCTTTGAAAAAACACAGACAGACATCTGTTAAATTTGTCAGTACTTTTAGAAACAGAACAAATTAAAATCAAAGTTTGAAACAACAAAGAACATAAAACACCAAAAAACTAAGAATGTGTTTTAATTTACAGGAAAAATAACTCTTCAAGTGCATTTAATTTCAGGTTTCTTTCCTCATGCAGCCGGACAATGCACCATAATGCCCTTTTGATCAATGTCACTCAGGTTTTCATGATTGTGTAATCATCTATAGATTTGCTGCACATGCTGTAATATAGTGTAGTTTTGCCGTGTTGAGACATCAAGTTGCTGAGAGCTGGTTACCAAGACGGCTGCAGAAACTCTGTGTGAGCAGGAGGAGAAAAAAGAAAAAGAAAAGACTGAGAAAAGGAGAAAAAAAGCAAAAGGAAAATACAAGGAGTGAGGGACTTGTGAAGTTTAGAGGTACAGCGGGACCTTATAAAGTGGGCCAAAGAGTGTGAAGATAGAGCACATAAAAAGCGAGCCGGGGATAGGGAAGATTGGAAAAGAGAGCAAAGCCAAATAGAAGACAGATTGGTCTGCAAAAAGTGGAGAGCTGAGAGATGAGAAGGAGAGGCTGCAGGAAGGAAAGAGAGAGGAATGAGAAGGACGGGAAAGAGAAAAGAGGAAGAGCGGCAGAAAGGGAAAGAAAAACATATAAGAGGGAGAGTAAGAGGTCATGAAGTGGTTATGAAACCAACTCTGACCTAATCTGGCGTGTTTATGACTCGATGTTTTCCTTTTTTTCCGCGCTCCGAGATGCAGGCTGGAATTAGACTGGGCGGTGGCTTAGGATGAGCTCAAAGAAAGGAGAGAGACAGAGAGATGGGAGCCTTTTGTATTGTGGTTTTTACTCTGTTAGTGTGAGTGTGGCACTGGGTGCAAGGTTAGGGTGAATCACAAACACTTTCATTCAGATGCACAGAGCAGCACCTGAGGCTGACTCACCTGAACACCTGAGCATCGAGCAATCATTAACCAGTGAAATCAGTACAAACAATACAAAGATGTGAAGGTGATTCTCCATTGTGTGAGCACGCGCCCTCGATGTTCAGCTATAGAGTAACTTGTCTCACATTGTGATTATTGTACACATATATATATACTGTTTATTCTTTACTGTATATCTTCCAATAGTAGCCCCGGCGTTTATTCAAAAAATTTGTTCATATTACCGGCTCATATTCCCTTCTCAGATGGAATGGTGATGGGTAATTCATTAGTAGTTCATTTGGCAGTAAAATACGGTATTGTACCGTATTTATGGCCACAAAATGTAGGCAACAAAAGCGGATGAACATTTCAGGATTTAACGAAATTATCAGTGGAGACGAAAGGGCAAAATGACCGGCGCTTAAAGGAGACCGGCTACTATTGGAGATCGGCTTCTATTTGTCATGACATGTTTTCAAACCCGGCGTTTGTTAGAAACGGGCGTCAATAAGAGACAGGCCACTACTGGCAGATATACGGTAAGTGAAAATAGAGAGCCTAAATAATCGTCCCAGGATCATGACTTCTAAAACTATTAATAAAATGTCTGTGATATTGTAGATTCTTTGACTTTTAACATCAATGTGTTGATGTAGCCCAGCTGCCAACACCCAGCGGTCTTAATAAAAATTGTAAATATAATACCGTAGACTCCCAAAAAAGCATCCACGCTTCAAGCAAGGTACAAACTGGGGAGATGTTTCCACACTGTTGAGCAGGTTTACTTAAAAAGCCTTTCCTCTCACTATCAGGGGTCTGCAGTGTCCAAAAGAAACGATCCATCAGCTTTTACAGGGTTAAAAAGAAAGAGAATCTGTTTGTTTGAGCATTTACACCCAAATTTGCTGATCTCACCACAGTTCATCAGTCTTGGAGGACATAAAGCCGTTACATCTCTGGAAAATCACCCTGGCTTCCAGTCACAGTTGGCCAAGTAGCAGGTGATGGACCAACTTCAAAAAGTGTTCCTAGATAACAACATAGACTACAGGCCACACAGCCTCTGCTGCTATTAATTAGGTTGTAGAATAAAAGCGGAATAAACTGGAAGGCATGCTACTGAAACTCTGTAAATATGATAATGCCATGATTGCAAAGTCATCATAGCGGCATGTTATGTGGGTTATTATAATAGTGTCATATTTTGGAGAGGCACCAAATGTTCTCTGTTCATGTGTCATCACAACCCCTCATCACGTTGTGATTATATCAGCTGAGGGATCATGCCAAGCCGGTGTAATATAAACCCTGCGTTGTGCCTCATTTGAGAGCGGCAGTTCATTACTGAACTTGATAGTAGGCGTGTGTGCGCGTTTGTGTGACCGCGTAACAAAAACAGGGAGACGGTTTTGTCTGCATGTCCATCACGCGTGTGGCATGACAGACTCCGACACAAATTCACGTGTGCATCGGCATGAATGTGTGTTACTGCAAGCGCGTGAAGCCGTTTCTGGGAAATAGTTGAGAGGCTCACCGAGTCCGCTTACAGTCTGGGAAAAGGCATAAACAATGGTGTTTTAATGCCTTCCTCTAGCCTCCTCTGTCTCCATGTGTCTGTGAAACAGCAGTACTCACAGGCTTGCGTGTCTTTTTTGCTTCCTGTTTAACAAAAATACAACAGACAGCATTTCATCTGAAACAACAGATTGCTTATGAAGTCTGCACCCTGCTGGAAAATTCAGATTTGCATTAAATTTGTCACCATTTCTTTCAGATGTAATATTATCTTTCATACACAATTAAAGTCTGACCAAGCTATCATTGGCACACTTTAAAAATTCTAATGTTTATAATGCTTATATGATGCACTTGAAAAAGCCTGGTTTAAATCTATGTATATCCTGCTGTTTACTGCAGGGAAAAGGCCATCTAACTACCATCAGGTTTTCTGTCTTCTCCCTTACAGGGCCTCTTCAACCCCCACCCCTTGTTCTTACACACAAACACCAAATCTCTCTCTCCCGGCACACACACACACGCACACACACACAAACACAAACACACAGATGTGAGCACAAAGAGCGAGATGCACACAGTCTGGAAGTTTAGGTGCACACACACTCACACAACGACACACAGGAACACACAGAAATGCTTACTCTTACACCCCCTCACACACACACACACACGCACACACATTCCTACCCGCTCTGCTGAGACGGTATGTGAACAAACCACAGGCAGGGAGAGGTAGAGAAGGCCAGGGCTCCACTTTTACTGATTACTGCAGGAGAGAAGAGGAGCGAGGAGGCTTCTGCCAGTTCTTCACACAACGACCTGCGCGCACACGTGCACGTGCATGCACATCCATGAGAACTACACGAGGAATAATAAATCTCTCTGTAGCCGGATACACTGCTTCATGTACAAATGCACACAATAAAAAAAAAATGTATGCTAGTAAGATGTTTGCTCAAAATGATAAAATCAGCAGGACTGCTCATACGTCCTGCAGAGACGACACACACACACACACCTGTGCACTGTTTGACATGTATATTAATCCTTTTACAGCTCCCGCTCTTGGACAGACATTTAAACTCGCTCCTCTTTCTCCACTCTCTTAAACTCCTGTGTGTTTATGAAGCTCACACACACTGCAGGTGTGACGCTAACACCTTTCATACACTGTACCCTGTCATACATTACACCTGTAAATGCAGGATATCAAAATTTGTGTTGCCCCTTTTCCATAATTCAAATTTCTGTTTGTGTGTGTGAAAAGTGGCTCTTTTGTTTCATTGATCACCGCCCTATGTTTAGCTTGCTAATTTAACACTTGTGAAGTGCGATCATCTCCATCCAGAGTTGTGCCTGATTTAAATATTCCCATTCTCACGTTCAAGGTCATCTTCACAGGCATTTCTGGACAGCTTCCCTATTTCAGAGTCGCTGCCTAAAATTCAGTCTGATCACGCAAAGATTTTACCAAACTTCACGTTGAAGAGCAAATTTCAGCTTCTTTTCCAAACCTTTTTCATCCGTTTTCCAGCTGAAGAGTCCACAGTTTCCACCCCTGTGGGCGCATCAATTTTTCCTTACATCAACATTTGTGCTTTCAGATGTGTCTGAGGAAGAACTTAGGGGGGGAAACGATCTGAATAGTTATGTGTTAGTTATGCGTGCTGGTGTGCAATCTTATGACAGTTGAGAACATGTTGAAAATCAAGTGTTTTTTGGGGGGGGGAACACAATCTTTTCCTCATCACTCAACATTTGCCAGATTTGCCTCACTGCAAATTTGTCCAAAGAGAGGCAAATCTCAGTAAACAGTGAACTTATTATTACTTATTGTAGGGCCTACCTTACAATGTAAAGCGCCTTGAGGCGACTGATGTTGTGATTTGGCGCTATATAAATAAAATTGAATTGAATTGAATTGAATTGAATTGAATTGAATTGCCCAGGTGGGCCTGGGCACCGATGAGCTGGACTGGTACGCATGTAATGTGACCGATTTCCTGACACGGATCTCCAACGATAGCTGCCGCTGTAAAAATCACCTTGTTAAGTAATCTAAAATATGTGAGCGGCGTCACCACCTCCCAGTTTAACCGCAAAAAAGGATAAAATCACGATAAAGCTTCCTCAAAGCACGTCTGCACATGAAAGAGAGAGAGAGTAAAGTGATGTGTACCTGTGCGTGGGTCGTCATGTGTCCGACACGACTTTACGTTGGTCCTTTGGATCCTTGTTTCATAAAATAAAATTGCCATTCATGAGTCAACATTTCGTAGTTTCAACTCAATAGCTTAATAATGTTGAACTTAATGAATGAATATGATTGTCTAAGACTCAAAATTAAATTGACCAAACACTAACAGTTAGCACGTTACAAGTAACCTGTAATCCGATTACCTTTTTAAAAGTAACGAGTAAAGCAATGGATTACTGTTGCATAAACAGTAATTAGATTACTGTTACTTTCTCATAAGCATGCTGTGTTGCTGCGTTACTAAAATGTGATTTGTTTGATTTTTGCAAGACTGTTGCATGACGTATGAGCGCGCGACGTCCGTGGCAGCAACAGATGTGTGTAGATCAACAATGGATAATATGGAGCACGGGAGAGAGTACGAACATGTAGCATTTAAAGCGTGGAAGTACTGACATTACTTTGAGTTTGAGTCTGTAAAAAGTGACGCCATTAGCGTCCACTGTACACTCTGCGTGGGAAGAAAGCTTCTTTTTACTGCAAAAAATGTAACTTAAAATCTGAGGAAGCACCAAAGCACGCCACCATGGGAATGTGAAATTCAGAGAAACCCCCGAATCCCCCCCACTGACATGACCACTGCAGCAGCAGGCAAATCTCTGAATGCTCCACTCCTGCTGAACAGGTGAAAATAGAATTAAGAGTGACACGACTTGGTGCCGCTGAATCTTTAATTTTTGCTGTTTTACTTGTGTTTCTATTTGAAAGAGTGAATGTAAACACAAGAAAATATTTTATTCTATCTGCTGGAATATGCAGAAAATAGGTTTAGATGTTAAACAAATTTCTTCGAGTCAAAGACTGTCGCATATAATTAAAAAAATTTTAAAGTTAAAAGATTAAAACTAATAAAAGAAGTTTTAAAAAAGAGAATTTTTAATTTCATTCAATTTTATATATGATGGATTATGCAGAAAAAATTTAATTGGACTGAAAGGTCTATTGCTTATTGCATTTAGGTTGTGCATCAAGTAACTAAGTAATAAACTAATTACTTTTGAAAATAAATAATCAGTGAAGTAATGGGATTACTTTCTTGAGAAGTAATCAGTAATTAGTAACTAATTACTTTTTTCAAGTATCTTGACTAAGACTGGTCCTACATCAGAATTTTTGAGATGGTAACCTGATGTTCTGACTTACAGACAGGAACAAAATCATTCAGTGACAGAAGCTATGTCCCGATTCAGGGGCTGCATCCTTCGGAGGACCCGGCCTTTGCGGTCTTCGGCTGTGTCCCAAAACCTTGGACGCAGCCGACGTGGGCCGCATTTGTAGGCCGATTACGTCACTGCAACGCGACGTAGGCTGTCCCAATTCGTAGGCTGCAAATGCGGCCAACATTTCCCCGAATTTGTAGGATGGGTCAGGTGTATCCTACATGGCCCACCATAACCCAGAATTCATAGCGTGGCCCCGCCAATTCCAGTTTACACCACTGGCGGCAGCAACGGAGATAGTAAAACCGAGGACGTGGAAGCGGTAAGGGCAGGAACAGCTGGTGACGCTAATCTGAAGGCTAGACATTCCCATTTCATAAGCCTCTCACTTCCGCCCTTACCGCTTCCACCTCCTTGGTTTTACCATCTCTGTTGCTGCTGGAAACTGGAATTGACTGGGCCGCACTATGAATTCTGGGATATGGTGGGCCACAAAGGATACACCCGACCCATCCTTTAAATTCCAGAAATGAAGGACGCATTTGTCGGCTGCATTTGGAGCAGCCTTTGAATCGGGACAGCCTTCGTCGCGACGCTGTGACGTAACCAGCCTATGATGCAGCCCCTGGATTGCGACACAGGACAAAACACACGGCTTTGCAAACTGTCTAGAGCATGTGGCTGTTTATTGTCACTAGGGGGCAGTGTCATAAATAAGCCTATGGGCTACTACTCTTACTTGTGCTGTCGCTGGTTGTTGGTCCTTCAGCGAGCCACAGAGAAGACTGAAATAGCAAAGATCTGGAGGGAAATCTCAGCACAGCATCATCCATGTAAAGCAAGCTGCTGCTGCACACCAGCATGTCTGCGTAGGTAAGCTTTCAGCCTGCAAATACCAACTCTGATCATACAGAAATGCTTTACCGTGAATCCTGCGTTGAGACTAAGACTGAGATGATACTCTCTTGTGAATGCATCCACACACCTGTGAACACCTCACGCAAACATCATTAGTCAGTGCCTTTGTAGTTTAGAGCTGGGCAGAATTATTCAAGTGTAGTAAAGACAAAATTTAGAAAGCCAAGCGGACCTTTGCGTTGCTCTCTTGCGGCTGTCGAATACGTGTACTGATATAAAAGCAGACCTCTGAGGCCGTATATTGACAGAGCAATGATTTTAACTAAATACTGAACACTGCATCAGTTTAAACATGTTGTTAAATAATTATCACTGTGAACAAAGTACAGCAGAGGTTCATAAGCTTTGCAGACATTAAGTGATTAACCAAGGTTAAATGGAAAAATCTAAAATTTGACCTAGCAGTTTTGCTAGATCAAAAGTCAGTAAGCCCAGTAATTATTTACTTTACAGGCATCATGGACATCTCTACTATAATTAAGGCAAAGCTTTTGAAGGCAATGATAACAGAAGGTTTTCTCTCCTGAAGGGCCAAAAAATGTCTCTAAATGTAACTATTTCCATCAAACATTTGTAGAGATAATAGTTTTACAGTGATACACTGGACGGTCTGCATTACAAACCCCACACTGGGCATTAACCCTGCATTATTGGTTGATAACCCTAATCCAACAGTTTGTGTTTTTGTTTCTTCATTGCCAGGACTTTGGCAAACAGTTGAGTAGAGTTGGAGTCTTCACCAGTGATGATTTAAATATAATTTACGGCCCGCAAATGTGTCTGCATGCACGTTTGTGTTCAGACAATGAGCAAAGAGCAAAGAGAAATGCAGACGCACTTCCATGCATCAAACTCCCAACTGTAACTGACGTCTGCCCAGTGCTGATTGGTTGACAACTGGTCCAGAATAAGGGAGGGAGCGACCGTGGAAAACCTTCGAAGTTTCAAAGCACAGCAGGGGACAGACAGTGGCTGCAGTGGACAGTTCTCATGGCTTTTAACCATGAAGATTCACTTCAGATCTTCGTATGTGAGAGTGTTGCTCTCCTTTGCCGTTGCCTTATGAACCACATCCTTTATACACTGCCTCCATCGACACCAAACACTCTGCAGGTAGACGGCAGATAGTAGACTCCGAATACACGACCTCTGCTCGACCATAAATTCTTCTTCATATGGCACTGGGTTGATTTTATACTTGATGGATTATGTGTGAAGACTGGTGGTTTGCATGTATGAGTTATGCCAAAACTCTGGATCATTACAGGTGCCAAAGTGTACATACATGACTCTATTTGTGAGGACATATATAAGAAAATGCATTATTCAGGCCTAAAACCAATGCTCTGCCCTCTAACACGTTCCAAAAAAACACTCTGTCTCATATTAATGATATGAAATCTGGCCACCCACATGTTGTATGCAGAACTGTTGCTGGCTATCGAATACTTTGATGTAAAATCAACAGAATGAAAACCTCTCAAGAATCCACATGTACAAATAAATTCTGCTGCAGACGCAACTCCCTTCATCCGGCAGCCAAACACGGAGCTCCTTCCTCGGAGCATTATGTCTTCCTGAGTTTTCTATGCTTGAATTCCTTTGCAACTGTATGTGCTGTGCATGTGCCAGACATCTCCCTGTTCCTACAGGGAGATGTCTGTCCTTCTGCTGTTCTATCTTTCTTCTGAAACTGCCATTTAAATTATTTTTTTTTTTAAATCTAATTGAATGTTAAAAACTCTTGAAACACAAGCCATGACTTCAGCTTCAGCTGTCATGAATACAAATTGGGGTTTGCAAAGATCGAAGATTGTTGCGGAGTTTCATTTTTGTGCCTCGGGAAAAGACTGATGGAGGAAAATTGCTAAATTAAAGACTTAAATGTCCAGCATCATCTGCAGCCCCGTGAGCTCTGTGTGTGAGGTAGGCAGGAGCCTGGCATCATTCAGGGTAATGCGGCTGAAAAACTAGCTATGCTCATTGCTTTCATATCACTCATGCATGCCACCATTTGCATGTATATTGCAAACACAGAAATGCATATGGCTGAGAGGTTTCTAAACTCCCAAAGCCCTCTCTCCTTCTTCTTTCTCTCTTTCGTTCAGCTCCACACCACCTCGCTCCAGCCATCTCAAAATCTTTGCAAAATCTCTGCATCGTCATTTCATCTGATATCTTTTTCCTTTTGTCTGAAATATATTAACATACTGGTCTCTCCTCCTCCTCCTTTTTCCTTCTTGCTTGCTTAATTTCTCTTTCTTTTGCTCCTCTAATGCAGCTTTTATCGTGAGTCCTGTTCTTTTTTTATTAGCAGCCCAAGAAGCGTGACATTTACGTGAACTGCTCTCTGAGGTTCTCTTCCCTATTGTCTATCAGTGGAGCCGCAGAGTCCCGAGTACCGTGGCTCCACACAGGGTCAGCTCTTGCCCTCTGTCACCATTCATAATTCTCATATCAGCCAGCAATGAAACTTCATATCTTCAAATCAACGATCCCTGCCTTTTAATAATACGGGAAATTGCTGGTCTAGGTAGCTGCTTGCAATGAATATTCTGGATCAGTCAGATTCATTAAATCAGAAGACATAAAGGCGGAAAATATCTTGTTAAATGTTGTTTTATGAAAATATTAAATTTGTCATTTAGAAGTGACAGTGACGTTCTTTTTTTCTTTTTTTTTGCCAGGTGTGCTTAGCCTGCAGCAAAAGCACCGTCATATTGTCTCTCGGTGTCTCGCTCACTTTCGAACGTGTTCAACAAAGTGATGAAGAGCGCACTGGAGCCTCTAATGACCGCAGAACATTTCCCCTCCCACTGCCGAGTCTTCCCCTGAGCGCAACCTGGAAACTGAACCTGTATCTATGTATGTGTGCACAGATCCAGCTTCTGACTGATCTGTTTAAAGACACACCAGCCACTCTGATTACTGTCTCCATAGCCAGCCATAAATAATGAGATTTAGCTCAATTAGGATCCTCTTGAGGTGTAAAACAAGTGGAGAGGCTGCAGTTAGTCTCCAATAATCCACACAGCTCCTGCTCAGCCTTCTAGTGGATTACAACCCCAGGGTCACTGTTTATCCTTTACGTAAACTGGCTGCTGTGTGCAGCGCTCAGGCAGCAGAGCAGACACCTCCTGCCCCGATAGCATCTGATCTCTCAACTACTTGACAAACAACAGGACACCAGCAGCATTACCATCATTGCCGATGCTCCATCCGTCTTCCAGCTCTTACTCTGGATTGCTATCGCCACTGCTCAGACACGGGGACTAGAAGGGCAATTCAATCTCCGTCGTATCTGCTGAGAAATGGAAATGCTGCTGTCCCTGCCTTATACAGTGGGTGGTAGGACGCAGACCGCGTGCAAGCAACACCGCAAGGAGAAGAAGACCTTTAAAATCCTCCGTTACCGAGAACACGTCCATCACATGCAATTATGTACATCCAGTGAAGCAAATGTAGTCTCTCTCTCATCTAAAAGTCTGGATCAGGTATTCTAAATTGGTGGAAGTGATACTGAACCAGATTTGCAGAGACACAAACAAGTTCAGCCTTAACTGGAATTCAGCTGAACGCCATCCCAAATATGGCAAGAAATGCCCCTGGCCTGCACTTGAGCTGCTGAGAGGTTTTAAATGTATATACTGTAATTGTGAACGCTCACTTGGGAGGATAGATAGGTTACACTAAAAGTCTGCCCTACCTTTTTGTTTTGTTTTTTTCAAATCAGTGTCCATGAAGCTGAAAATCAATCGTCATGAACAAATCAAGGTGATATTAAAATACCTAAGTGGTCTGGCTATGCTCATGCTTTGGCACCAACTTGAAGAAAAGATGAGTACATTTCAAAAGTCAGCTAAGTACACTTGGATAAGCAGCTCTTTGTGCAGGACGGTAATGCAATCAGATGACAAATGAGAATGCCAAAAGCATGACCAAACTGCAGAGACAGTAGCCGACACGCTTCTCGGCCTGCGGATCCAAATTGCATCCCATCCAGATCAGTGTGTGTCTCACTCTTTTGGGAGTGATTGACAGTTACAAGCTTTCGCAGGCGAAAAGGCCTGCAAACCTCACCTCTGACATTTGAGAACACACCAACCAACATTACAGAAAGTGTAGTTTTGATGGAGGGAGAAAGGAATGTCTCCCAGGGAGGTGTGGTCTGTCCGTCTATATGTCTGTTGGTCTTCTGGGCTCCCATTTTATGGTGTGTCGGTGAGGCCGACACAGATACGGTTTCACCCCGCTTGGCAGAGCCAGGCCCTGCTGCTGACAGCAGGTTTTATTTGATGTGGACGTCCCGTGTTGGGTTTCAGCGCTGGCTTCAACATATGATCTCAATTATGACCAGAGGAGGAACGCATGCTGGTGGATGACTGGTGACTCTGGGCAGACAGGAGAAGGGAGGGGGTGGAAGAAGAGATGGAGGAAGGCCAACAGATGGAAAGTGCGTGGAGGGAGAGAGAAGTGTAGATAGAGAGACAAATGGATCAGGTGGACGAGGAGAGAAGATTAAATGGATGAGTTGATAAAAGAAATGGATAAAAAAAAAATAGAGGAGCTCATATAATATCTCTTTGAAAGAAGGCAGACTTCTTTATATTTTTCTTTTGGCAATTAAAGTTGGGCTTTTCTATGAGCCTTGGATGCACAAAGTGAGAACTTGTGTCCGTGTTTGGTGGTTAAGTTTGATTATATTTAACAGAAAATAGAAGCCAACACAGTTTACATCTGCTCAGATGGACATCACTTACCATCTGTTCATTTATTACATAAAGACCGTATCATTAATGTCCTTGGTGTTATTGTTGTTTTGTATGAATATTGTGCAAAATTGTTGAGTCACTCCTCATTTCTTTACATTTTGTTAGGGAAATGGAAAATAAGTGTAGAGATTTATTAATACATGTGCCAACTTGGAAATACAGAAAATAAGGCAAAAACAGAGTTTATACAAGTGTCCCAAGTTTGAACCTTCATCCTTCAGTCTGAGCTCTCTGGATTTTTTGTGTTCATAAATCCATCAGTTTTAATAAGATTTTCAACACCACTGACTGAGATGAAGCCCAAACCATGACAGAGCCTCCACCGTGTTTTACAGATGACTGTAGACTCTCACTGTTGTAACTCTCTCCCGACCTCGTACATACTGGTGATGTCATGAACTAAGCTTTAAAATTTGGAGTCATCACTCCATCAGACGTGTTGCACTAATTTTCACCCACCTTTTCTTACTTTCTTATTTCTTACCTCACCCTTTTCTCCTTGTTTCCCTTCCATAAGCATGGCTTATTGACACTAAGATCATTTCTGATGAGGCTTCAGTGAACCGTAGATAGATTAGCTGGAGGTCCAAATCAGGTCCTGTTTCAGGTCTTTGCTGGGTTTTTTCCCGTTTCTTATGGATAGGACATTCAGATGTTGTTTATCTGCAGTAGATAGTTTTGAACGTCTTCTTCTGTCCTCAACTTGCCAAGTTTCATCAATGTTTTTAAGGACACACTGCACACCATGCTGAGATACGCAAAGTTTCCAGCTAATAGCTCTTTGGGAATCACCTTGTTGGTGCAAAAATACATTTTTATGTCTGTCAAACTCTGTTCTTGTTGGTAAGGTTGGGACTGAAACTGAGTGAAAAAGCAGCCAGTATCCAAAGAAAGACTTTAAAGAGATTCAAAGAGCACTTCAACAATTCGCAAGGAATTCAGGCTCTTTTATGTGCCACCCATCATATAAAGAAATGATGTACACAGGAAATGTAATCGTGAATTTAAAAGTAATACGCACCAGGAAGAGTTTATTCTGATGAAAATATAGATTTCTGCAAAATTAATTACATTTGGTGACAAAACAGGGTTACAAATGATGATCAGCTGGTACTTGATCTGATGCACGAAGCAGGAGCTCTAAACTGTCAAAGCCTGTCTTTGCAAACAAAATAGTTCCTAAATGACGTTTCAGCGTGGCAGACTTGAATGCAGCATTAAGAATTAGCTCCTCTGTACTGATAACGAGCTACATAATATACTTCCTCCCATACCAAAATGACACGAATCTACAAATGGCTAATCTGATACAGCATGTGGTTCATGAAACTTAATTATGTTGGCACAATACTAGGGATGTTACTTAACCAAGTGCCTCTCAGCACAGCTCTTTAAAACCTGGAATATGTTCAACTAATAGAATCAAGGTGTTAGATGGCATTTGTTTTAAAGGGAGAGGAATTAATTACACAGTAAGTCTTACATCGTACCTGCTCTGAAAGGTCAAAACGATAAGTGACTTAAAGGTGGCAAACAGGCGTTATGTTCAGCAAATGTTGTAATGCTGCGTAAAGAGATATAAAGGCAGAGTGGAGCAAAACAACTTCACGAGTCTATATTCAGGTAAGGAACAAAGCCATAATTATTATAATGCATCACTCCCATACATTACATTATTGTCAAACTCTAAGTGGAGTGATAATTGACGCAAATGGAGCTCGTTAAGACGGTATTATAATCAGTGACGCTGGCAATCAGTTTTGACAATTAGGCATCAGAGCTAATCAGGATTGCATTCTACATGATCTAATTTGACCTTCGGGAGCCTAAAATTTCATTCAAACACCAAACATTAATTTCATGTCATTATTTACATCACATCATTCCCTCTACCTCAAACTGGCAGCTATTATAAAGCCGAGCGCCACAGAACTGCCCCGCAAATGTAATTCTTCAGTAAGTTGCTTATGATACGGGCTCCCATCCATCCCTTGTGTTGATAATAAGTTGGTGTAACTCTAGCACCAATGTGTTAAATAATTTGATGGAGGATGGGAGGGGTCGTATTTATTGGATTCAACTGTTTTGGGGTGGGGGGGGCTCTCTCTCTACATTAACTTGAGCCTGCACACCATTCTATAATTCCTCCTTATCGGCCAGAGGCTTTAGTTATTTACTTTAAAATGGACTAATTTCTTATTCCAGCGGAGGGGGGACAGGCCGCTGACTTGAACAGCTGCTTCATGACCCAAAAAACTGTCAGTCTTTCCCTGGAATAAATTGTGGACGATTCCATCTGGCGGCGCGGGGGTGGCGCGCGGGTAGAGACTCTTCCAGCTCACTCGTTGAAAAGCTGTTTTCGTGCTTTTTGCGAAAAAACAAATGTCACGGACGCGTGTCAAAACACGTGTTGTGATATTTTAAGGATCACGAGGGGTTTTGACCCGGGCAGGGGCTAACGTTCGCCGCGCTCCCCCCGCCGCTGAGAACAGAGTGCGGGCAGGCTCATAGTAGAATCAATTCACAGAGAGGGCAGCTTGAAACCGCCTCTCGTGCCTGCGCGCTTAGTTTGGAGAGAGTGGCGTGTCGGGCAGCTTGGAGTTTAATAGTCCGGGTAGCATCCGTGCTGTATGTACATGTCTGTCTCCCCATGTGTACGTGCACGGCTGCTACGGGGGGGTGCCCGGAATTCAGATCTGACGCGCTGTTAAAGCTCTGATTGAATCTTTGTTTTAGGCGCAGGCGAGCTTTGTGACAGATGTGGTGAAATAAAGTTAGTCCGCGGTGGTGGATGTTTGTGGGAGGGGGGGGGTTTCACCCCCTCACCAAAAACACAAAAGTTTCCAGCATGTCGGAGCTTATCTGACACACAATCACATCCATCCTGACACTTGTCACACACAGTTGGTGTGACGGCTGCAGAGCTGACAGGTTTCATCGCACACACACACACACACACACACATCAGAGCTCCATTCAAGACTTTAATTTCAAAATGCGTCCACCCCCAAGTAGTCAGAATATTGCGTGGCTGGGAGAAAGCGTGGACCCTTTGCGGGGGTGCCAAATAAACCCACCTGCTTAAAGGTGTAAGTTTCAGCTGTGTCATGTATAATATTAATATTTTAAAAAGCCAATTTGCACTCATTTACCCATTAATACCATTACTCCCGCTATTAGCGCAGCTTTATTTAACTTCTCATCTCCAGGTTACTTCCGTGCGAGCCCACATTCATCATGTTCATCATCTTCTCTGAGTGTAATATTTGAGATAAATTATTCACAAATATACACGACAATGGCGCATCCAATCAATCCCCCTGATGAACTCTCCTTTTCCTTCCCTTAACTGTCTCTGGCTGTCGCTCCTCTCTCATTATTCTGTTCATTTTCACAGTCTCTCTCACACACACACGCTCTGTGTGGACACCCGTTTGTGTGTGTGTGTGTGTGTGTGTGTGTGTGTGTGTGTGTGTGTGTGTGTGTGTGTGTGTGTGTGTGTGTGTGTGTGTGTGTGTGTGTGTGTGGTGGCTTGTTTAATGCACTGCAGGTTGGTTCCTGCAGCAGGTCTGGCCAGATAAGAGAAGCACACAGCTTTCTGCTGGGAGGGAGAGCGAGAGAGGAACATTACCTCTTCACTCACATAAACCATTAAATTGTAATAATGGGGCCACCAGCGCTCAAACCTGGTTCCATAGCGCCCCCTAAGGGCGCCTAGCTGAGCGACACCTAATGTGTCGGGGTCTCAGATGTACCCCATGGCTTAATACCACACTGATGACAATGACTTGGTGATCAGAGAGGAAACTGAGAATAATTTGGAGCTTTGGATTCACATTTGCTGTTCTTTTTGTTGTGCTGTGGAGCAGAGTGGAGGACTTGCACACACACGAATAACAGATTACATTTACATGAAGCTTTTTTCCATTGACCGACTCCACCAGAAGCATCCATCAGAGCAAAGAGGCAGCTCTGAAGCTGTGTTCAGATCATCATATAGAGAGAGCAGATTCAGCTTTCTTAACCTCAGCTTTGATGTATGTGATCCACGTGCTTGGAGCCAGATACATCCTCCTGGTCCCCAGCGACGGGACCCTCAGTTACTAAATGGTCGTCCACACGCTGTGTTCAAAGTACAGACAGAGCTCTCATCAGGTCATAAACGTCAGCTCGTGTGACGTGTGTTGTCCGAGCCCGAGGCAGCAAGGACCATAAAGTCTCAGTTTATCTTTCCCCGCGTCAACACAGAAGGCCTGAGTGAGACAGCAGTGCCCATTTGCATTAAATGAGTCAACGTGTCTGTGTGAAAAGAACAATCCGTTCCTTTATTTTTCAAATAAATAAAAACGTATTTTTAACCAGACCTGATAGACTCACTCACAGAAAGCCTCTCCCTCCTGCTCTCTCCAGTTTGTTATCAGTGAGACCCCAATGCTGCCAAATCATTCAGCGCACACAGAGCGAAGGCCGGCTCGGTCAAGTTCCTGGAGTGGTGCTACAGCAGGCAATTTTTCTCTCTTTACCTAAAGTGTCTGAATGTATGGCCGACAGATCTGAGCTTCAATCCGTCTCCTGGGTGGCCGAGTGTGAAGTTAAAGACACAGATTTGCACCTTGTGCCCACGCGGCAGTTTGACCTCATATGACAAAACAAAAGAGAAGTCCCAGAATATTCCATCCTCAGACCCTTCAGGGGGGCCGGTGTGTCAGCCCCGGCCTTTGTCTTCATCTTAACTCACTCTAATTCCCTTCACTTAACGGGCCTGTTTTACCTGTCGTCACTTGTTGACACACACACACACACACACAGCAGTGTTAATAGAGAGCGCTGCCTTCACAGACACACCATGCATGGTGACCAGTGACAGCAGCACCACCACCCACTTCAAACTGTATCCTGCCAAAACATCACGGGGTGGTGTAATATCACACCCTCGTGTAGAGAAGCTTCTTCTCTTTGATTATGTGTCACAGCTGAGGCATGTTTTGATATTTCCTTCCGTCTGTCTGTCTTTCACACAGCCATCCAGCATGTTATGCTAATTGGACACATGCACTGGAAGCTCTGTTGTGTTGCCCTTGTTTTGTGGTGTTTGATTATGAATTCATTGTATCTCGTCTGTTTTTGATGCTGTGAAAGAGGCACCGATGAAAATGTCCTCTTCTTTTCTCACTGAGCTGAACAACTTCATTGCATATGTTTGTCTCCTGCAGGTGAATGAAGGTGCATGCGTCATTTCTTCTCCCAGCACTTTGTCCCAGTAGCTTTATTCTGAAATCCTCGGTTACCTCTGGGAGTCCTCTTGTAATGATATATAGAGTTGTTTTCACATATAAGAATGTTCTCTCAGGTGTCTAATGTGAAAAGAACTGAATACAAACTATTTTCTCTGTCGGATTAGCAATCTTTAAAAATAATCCCACTCATGTTTAGATGAATGATCTTGAGCAGGAGTCAGGATTTTAAAAATAGAAAGGCCTATAATAACCCTCCCACCAAACCTCTGCTGCCACCAAGTGGACTGAAATAGTTATTACACAATGAAAAGAGCCCGTTAGAGGAATATCTACCTACCTACCCAACAATACAGTGCTTTTCAATGACAATAATTAAAAATTACTCCAACTATTGCGTTCTTTAACAGCAAATAAGGAAATGACTGATTATAAAAACTATGAATAAACCGTATGTGGTGTCTTTTATAAAATTGCAGCATATTTTCAGAAAGTGTTGCAGATGGTTGATAAAAAAAAAAAAGTTAATGGTGTAAACATCATAGAGCTGAAATGAATGTTTATTTAAGAGAAGATGTGAGTGGGTATGAGGCAGGTGGGGTGTCCTGTTTCACTCACTGCTGTCGCTTTTATTAGCTGAATAACATTACAACCACTGGCAGGTGAAGTGAATAACACGGATTATCTCTTCATCGTGGCATCTGTGTGTGGGCGGGGTACATCAGGGAGCAGGTGAACATTTTGTCCTCAGAGCAGGGAAGCAGGGAAATGGGAGTGTGAGGATTTAAGTGACTTTGACAGTTTGGGTCAGAGCGTCTTGTGGGGTATTCTCGGTCTGCAGGGGTCAGTATGTATTAAAAGGTCCCAGGAAGGATCAGTGCCGACCCAGCAACAGGGTCATGGGTGGCTAAGGCTCACTTGAAGCACGTGGGGAGCAAAGGCTGGCCCGTGTGGTCCGACCCAACAAACGAGCTGCAGTCACTCAAGCTTTCATGGAAACGGTGCCCCCCGATGGCTGTGGTCTCTTTCAGCAGGATAATACACTGAAAGCAAAAAATGGTTCCGGACTGATTGAGGAGCACAACGTCGACTTTGAGGTGTTGACTCAGCCCCCAAATTCCCCGGATCTCAACATCTGCGGGATGTGCTGGACAAACAAGTCGGGTCCACAGAGGCTCAACTTCACAGCTGACACCACAGCTGGAGTCAAGTGGAGACAGCAAAAGCGGGACTGGCACAATATTAGGCACGTGGAAATAATGACTGAGTGTGTGAGTGTGGGTGAGTGTGGCTTTTATGCGCTTCAGCTGAGAATGGGCTCACTGATCAGTAAAAATAAATAAATAAAAATTACAGCTCTACCATTTTTAAATAACACAGGGAAACTCTAAAAGACCAATTTAATAAAATGTAGTTGCTATTGACTTTTATGCTATGATTCACGCTGTTAAATATATATATTTCAAAAATATCATTTGATATTAAACAAACTAATGACAAAATAACAAAATGATTAGTTAATTAACTTTCCTGGTTTTTTTTAGAAACTGGAAAACAAATTATTTATTAGATAAATGGAAGTATCAATTTAAAGCTTATTAAAACATGTTATTATAAAGTGTGACTGAGTGATGAATTTGGATGGCCTGCTTGTCTTGGCCGTCTATAAATGAATAAGGAACATTTACCCCGGTGACCTTTTCGCCCAAACCCTGGGACCGATTCTTTATCTTGTAAGGACGTGTTCAGCAGCGACACGTGTGAGTGATTTTCATGTGCTTATTTACTCTCTTTGCTTGCTTCTGTGTCCGGCTGTGGCTCGGGACTTAGAGGAGGTTGGACGGTTGGTGGTTCGATCCCCGGGCCCCCGGAGCACCCACTGGACTGCGAGCGTGGCGTGACGGTTAGAAAGTGCTTCAAAGCTTAGAATAAAGCACTGTATGCATGTGATTTCAGCTTAGTGTTATATAAGTGCCAGCCCATTTACCATTAATCTTCTGCTCTCTATGCCGCCGTTAAGCCAAATATTATTTCTGTCTTTACGAGCTTCACACACACGCTGACACAAGCACGCACGAGCGCATGCTTTGTCTGCAGACGATTTAGGTTTTCTTTAGAAATGGAAAAAGTCACACTTACCATGAAAACACTTTATTTCATCATGTTGTATCGTTTCATTGAAAATGAACAGACCAGTAAAAAGGAAACAATACAGTTTGAAATTCATCTTCATGTTCCTCGCGGCGTATACCTCCGGCACAGATATCGATCGGATGGCTTTTTTGAATTATTATTAAGAGTCCTTCCTGTATATCATGAGGATATTATCATTCGTTATTACGCATTCTATTCAAGGTTTACAGTAATATGAACACAAAAAAAATCACAAGTCTACAGTAGAGTTGTGCCGTAGTGGCGAGCGGTTAAGATAAACTATCAAAGAATCACTTGCATGCACGGTTTTTTGTCTACATAGCCTGGATTAAAAGAGGGCGGTACAGGACATCTAAAGCACTGAGAGGAAAACAGAAAATCTTCTCTAAGACTGCGACTGTGCTCAAATAACAAAGGTCTGTGGTAAAAGCTTTGCATTACACACTGTTACAGAGGGAATCCTTCAGTATGTGCTCCTGGGACATACAAAATCGTCAGCTATTAGAAAGCACATACAACAGCTAAGAAGTCTTTAAGTGATAGAAGAGCAATAACAGAATAATTATCATCATAATAATAACAATAGCATTATTAATAATATAGCAACAGGTGTGATCTGTCTTTGTGTGTCTCTCTAAAGCTGATGTTACAGTATTTTACATACAGACTAATTACATTTGCATGATGACTGAACTGTACATGGTACTGCAAAAACACCTAACGGGTAACTCATGTTGATGACTCCGAATATAACGAGGAGAAAATAAATTAAGGTCGATTTTTGCTCATTCTCAAAGACGGCGTCCGGTTTAAGATGTATTCGAGCTGCTTGAAAAGACAAAACATCCAGAAAACACACGAGAGACGCCGACGTGCTGTTTTTGTGCCTCGGCGTTCGGCGAGGGTCACTCACCGGAGAAGCGTTTCATGCTGTCGAGAGCGAAGACACGAATGTCAATTTCGAGGCCGTTCTACACAGATCACGGTGCTGACTGAGTACACAGATCATAAACCGTGAGGGATTTACTTTCGAAGTGTTTTGCTCACCTTTCATTCATCTTCCTTTCCTCTCGGAGGCCCCCCCCCCCCCCCCCCCCCTCCCCGTCTTGC
>VURO01038159.1:43079-59375 GCA_015108175.1 Pelvicachromis taeniatus
CCTCCCCGCGCCCCCCCCCCCCCCCCCTTTGCTGTGAGCGAGCCACTAATTAATCCAAACTCTCTGAGAACGAGGGAAATTGAATCTAAGACGAAGCCCCGCGTTTGTCTTCTTGTCCACACTTGACGAATGACATGAAAGCTCTCGGCTGCGGTCTGTCCTCTGCTTGTCTCGCGCGTGGCTCGGAGACGAGAGTCGGGACTCATCAATAAGCAATGAGCAGGCTAACCGTTAGGGACGACCTCGCTTGACGAAACCTGGATTGTACAAGGTAATGAAATGCATGACAGGTGTAGCTGAGACAGACAAAAACAAAACAAAACAAAAAAACAACTGACTGACTGACACGAGCTAGATGTTTGTGTGAGATCACTTTAAAAGATGGAGGGTGCCATGCTCTTAAAAATATGTTTTTTAAAATTCTGCTTCTGGAGAAAGCATCGTGATGTGTTTCCTTCACCCCCCCACCCTCCCCTCCCCGCTTCTCTGACGAGCTTCAGAGTTTAGTCACCCGCTGAAACGAGACTCCCGCTGCTCCATCCTAAACGCACGTTTTGTTCAGGTCGACCTTCACCGGCAGCGGCCCAGCTTCCTGGCTCTCCTCTGATTGCTTTACGGTGACGGCGATGACGGGACTCAGGTGGTAAGGGTTGACCTTGTGGGTGTTTTCCAGAAACTCTTTATCTCCGTTGATACTCAGCTAAAAAGACACAAAGAATTTTTTAAAAAGGGGCTAAGAGCACAAGTTCAGCACAAAAATACCATAGGGCCTGGATAAACTGACAGTTCTAGGAAAAAGTTTGTGTACTGCTGTGATTTAAAAGTTCCTTTTTTTTTCTTTTTTTTTTAAAGGAAGAGAAGGCACACGTCTGAGGTTTGACAGGACCCGACAGCTTCAGCGAGATTTCTACCTGTATCGTGGTTTTTCATGCATTTTTACCGCACGCGTTTTGAGGATTGAGGACAAAAACGTGACACCTGACAAACACAGATGCGTGTACTCCCAGTTTGTCAGTGTCAAATATATGAAAATTCTTCAAAGTCCAAGTTGGTAGTGCTGCGATTATCTAATGTTTGAAACACTGTCTTTTTTCAAGCTTTCTGCGAAGACTGAAGAACACGTCAGGACGCACGTCCTCCGGTGCATTCATGCTGCGATCACAGTATGTTTGCATAAGCCACAGCAGCTTATATTTACTCATAATTACAACTTGTGCAAACCTCCAACAGATACATAAATCAAATAAAACTCGTGTGTGCAGCGTATTGAGATATGTTCAGTAACAAAGCAAAGTGACACACCAGAGTGCACAAAACATATGTGTGATTTTCCAGCTGCAGCCTGGTAGCATGTTTTAATAAGATAATGACCATAAACCAGGATTCATGTGACACTAATGGACTTAATGAGCAGAGAGGGAAGACCAGGAGAAAGCATGCTAGCTGCTGTGGATGGGAAATGTTGATAAGAATCAGATATCAAAGCAATGTTTACGCTGCCTTCCCGGAATGAAATCCACACTCGGATAGAAGTGGGTTGTTGCTTGGGTTGTGTTACACTGAAGGTGTCCTTAAGAAGCTCCAAGATTAGAAAACACAGGTGCACTGCCCACCCAGGCAGAGCAGGTGAATTCATGATTTAATATTGAGTCATTTCTTTTCCAAATGTGTACCTGTGTCTTGATATGCTGCTCCGGTGCGGTAACGAGGCTGGCACAGCTGAGCCACAGCATGACCATGATAGACAGGAAGAGACAAGCAGCTAAAATCCACCGCGGAAGGCCTGAACGCCTGCAGAATGAAGAAGCGGGGGAGCGGGGGAGGGCGTGAGAATGAGGTGGGCCAGAAAGACGCAATAGCTCGCCAAATTATAAATAAATGCACTGCAGATGTTTTATAGACCTAAATAACATCTTGTTAATGCAATTAAAGTCAACGAATCGGTGAGGTATTTCTGCATGTTGTAAGTCGTTTACTGAAAAAGAATCATTTATTTGATTCTCTGTGGTTCTAAATGGTGTTTTATGAGTTCTGCAAACACGTTGAACTTAATCTGTTGGACTGTCTTTGTCAGTTAGGACGTCAGTGTAAGTTTGGGCAGTTAAATGTGTCCACTGCCAAACACTGCATGATACTGCAGCTCTGTTAGTTGTGTTAGATTAGCTTCATCAAACAGGTTTCAGGTGCCTTTAGGTTCATTTTCATGCTGGCTCCAAGGAGCACTTGCGTAAAGCAATTTAAATTTATGAGAAACACTCTGCTTAAATCATTTAATTTGCCATTTTCCACGGTGTTCAGCTAACCTGGACATGCAGCCGAGGAAGTCATGCTCAGCGGCGGGGTCCTCGGCGTGCTGGACGGCGTGTTTCCCTTTAGCTGCAGCTTTGGGAGTTCCCTTCTCACCGTGTCCCCTCACACCTGACACACATTTAAGAAAGTGGACACCAGTTCTAGCTGAAACAACTAATGGTGGGATATTGCAGAAGCATGCATGTGCAGAGCATGTTGGTCTAACCGTGGGGCCTCTGCGTGTGAGAGTGGACCTGAGGCCAGGGTTTGTCGGCCACGTTGGATCGAGGAGCCTGCAACTCGGGCAGAGAGTACTCCATCTCTGGCTGGCTCTGAGGAGAGGAAAACAGCATCAGAGGAGCTCCAAATAAGAATACGTGATGAGAAAAGTCAGCGCAAACACATAGAAACTCCACAGGAGGCATCCAGCTGATCCTACGTCAGCTTAAGGTCACGACTTTGGACACAAAACACCTGCTTCTCTTTTCTTCATACAAAAATGTGAGATTTGTATCCACAGACAGTCCTGGAGCTGGAGGGGATGATTCAAACTTGTATTCAAGGACATTTCAGCACTTTAAGAGCCGTCTATGAGGGTGCAGTCTACAAACACTCACCCTATTAATCTCACGGGTCCCCGTGAGGTTCTCAGCATAATGACAGAGTCTTTCCGGACTCTCAATCTTTCTCCTATGTTCAGTAAAAGTTCAGTTATTCATACTTTGAAATTTAACATTGTGTGAAACCAACGCCGTCATTAGCATTCATTTTTTTAAGCATGCTCAGTTTCCTTTTCTCTCAGAAACTGAGATAAGTTCACTAAAGCTCCTTTTAGTGGGACGCCATCTCTGAAAAACATCTTTTTAAACCCACATAGAGAGCCTGCTGTTACCATTCGCACTGTTGTGTGTTTCATTACGTGCACAATGTTTTTGGTTCCCCTGGAGAACTCATTAAAAGAGGATTTTGCCTCCCTGCTGCTGAACCTCCCTCCACTCTAACAGCAGCTGTAGTCAGTTGTAACGATGCTAATGCTGACCTCAGCAACAGCACACTCTCACAGACCCAATAACAGCACAAAACATCCCCGTGGAGTGTCCTCTTCCCCGTTTTTCATCCATTCGGACACTTAACCAGATCAACGGGATCTGAAACCTCTTATGGTGTCTGACACTATAATCGAGGGTCAGTCTCACTTTATTCTTAATTTAATTTTGGAAATGATTGATCTGCTAACTTAGTGAACGATTTCAGTCACGTGCCCAGAGCAGCAAAGCACTGCGACACACTGCAGTCACGGTGGAAACTGAGTTTATTTCTCACTGGTGTTTATTACTCACAGACTGCGGGGCTTTCTGACGGCGTGCACTGAAACCACGCGCACAACCAGTTTACATTTTCTGGAAAAAGCAGGGTAGACGTGAGAGCGGCGATTCTCACCTGCTGCAGACTGAAATGCTCGAGCTGATCTGCATCTGTCCTGCACTTTGAGAGCGAGGGCAAAGGATGCTCGAGCTCACTCCCTTTCTTGTCTGACTTTGGCCTCGGACGCAACCTGTCATTGCTGCCTTGGATATGACTTTACAGCAATTTAATGGCAGCATGAAAAAGCATATTAAAGCTGATGCATAAGCAACTTTACGGTAAGGTTTAGAAATAACAATCTGGTATATTAGGGTGAGGCGATGAGTCATCCAGGAGGGGCTCAGAGTAGAGTCAGTGGAGGTATTTCGGGCATGTCTAACTGGAGGTAAGCCTCGAGCCGCACAAAGATCCCTTCTTGATGTTAATTAACTTTGATTAAACTTTGATTAAACCAAGTTAAACTTTGATGTGTTTGCCGTCCACACCCTCGCTCCCTGCAGCAGCTCTGCATCCAGTACACGTGTTGCTTGTGTCCGTGCTCATGTCAGTTCACCAATATCGACAATTCTAGCAAAATACCTGTGAGTCAGACTTCCTCCAAACGCTGCTGTGTCACCACTTCTTTGCGATCTGTTCAGGGGTTGTCTTTCAAATTCATTTGGGCAGAACGACTAATGCAGGACGAGATGGAGCAGCGCCTTGTCTTTTTGTATTCACCGTACACAGAGTTCAATTTGTTTGTTAACAAAAACCACTGCTCAGCTGAAAGAGGCGCTTAATCGATTCACTTTTGTTTCAAACGCTTCTCCCGCCACCTCATCGAGGGCTGAACTGTCAAAACAACAAGGTGGTGGTGAGAAGGGCTAAAAAGGGTCTGCTTTGCAAGTCTTTCCTTAAAATTACAAGTTTGTTTTTCCCCTTCAGCAAGAATAACTGAGAATTGTATACTGTCTGGTTCCTGTGAGCCTCCTGCTTGTTTTTATGATGCTTGCTCATATTATTATCTTCACAGCATGGTGTGAAGCAAAGACACGCATAAGCTCTCTGAATACAGTCGGCCTGTAATGGACAGCCACGCCATTTGTATTTCAGGCAACAGCGGTTTGTTTCCCCCCCTCCTCTCTGCTGTCTCCATCCTTTGCTCGACTTTTTCTGTTGTTTCAACACTCGGAGAGTCAATCTGTCGAGTTGGTGGCGGTTTGCCAGCTGCCCACTAAACACAGGCCTGATAGTTTTCTCACTGCCTCTCGGAGCCCGCCGGTTTCCCCCTGCTGCTCCAGTCTGCGTGTCGCGGCCATAAACAGCAAACATCCATCACCGAGTCCAAAAGAAATGTTGGTAATTTCATATGTTGCGCTTGCTCCATCCCCATATATGAGGTTGAGAATTACAGCCCAGCGAGCACACACATTTTTATACCTAATAGTGAATTTCAGCATAACAGACAGCTCTGTGTAATACAGGAGCCTTTGTGTGCATGCGTTAGAGTGCATAAATACTATCATTTCCCACGGAAGCCTTTAATTATGTAGCTATAACTGCCATTGAAGTCACTTATACAAAAAGGAAAACACTTGGGAGAGATGGTTTTTGATTTTGGAGGATGGTTGGGCAGTCGGTGGTTAAACAGACCCAATCTTATTTTAGTTTTAATGTAGAGGTGGTTTACTGTGTTGACTTTAACATAAAAAAAATATATAGCAGTGCCAGAAATACACCAACGTCTGAATTTACTCTTTTCAATAACAGAAAACGCGACAAATGCTGAATCTGAATCCACCCTGCATCTAAAGACACACAGTGTTGGATAACAGAGAGGTTTTTTTTCCAAGTCAGCCAAAGTCACCGGGCACACATGACCTCAGCTGTCAATGCAGAAAAGTCTGCATCAGCGCCACAGTGAAAGCAGCACTTTCACTTTTTCACTGCTGAAAGTTTTGTTGGTTCTAAAAAAGACTTTTTGTTGTTTATTTGTCACATCTTTGTTCTTCGGCGTTGTCTGCTCTGTATAATCTTGCAGTGTTTCCATCGCGAGGTGAGTTCAACAGCTGGTCATCAAATATGCATGGCAGTGAGGGGACGTGGCATCATTTAAAAGGAAATTTATAAACAATTAAAGTGCTGTGAGGAAAAAAAACCATCCAGCTCTCTGAATTCAGCCACCTTTCCTCCACCCTGCTGTGTGCCCTTGTTCACTCAACCTTCACAGATGCACTGACTCTAAAATGATCTGTGAGATCAGCTGGCACTGGCCCAGGCTCTACAGAATGTATAGCAGAGGATACATTTCACAGTCCTAACGGGAAGGAAGCAGAGGTGAGCTCATCCAGTAATCTATAAGGCCTCTCTGGCTTGGCAATTAAAAACATATGAGGCGTAAAAAACACTGTAAGTAGTCATTTCATGTTTTTCCAACACCTGTGGGCAACAGACCCTGCATGAACGAATACATACCAACTATACTGTGCAGGGTGCAGACCATTTACTACATGCAAATTAAAATATTCTGTGTTTCAGTCATGTGGTGTGAAATTTGTTGAACAGACTGAAGAAGAAAGAGGATTCCATCTTTTTGGTGGTTTGTCTCGACTGGTTTTGAATGCCGGGTAAGAAAAGTGGTGTAAATGCTCACACTGCTACAGGTGACACACGTTCAGGGCATAACTGAGAAGTAAAACAAACGCTCCTAACGGCCAACCAGTGATGACACGTGTGGCTGCGGTGGGATCGATGACCTCGGTAAAGATTTTTCTGCCTTGTGTCTGACATGTTGCTTCTGCAGTCAGATCCACCCTGCAGATATCTCCTTAAAACTCTACATCATTCTTTTATATACAGCCTATGGCAGGGGTGTCCAACATAAGGCCCAGGGGCCTGAATCGACCCAGCGAAGACACCAATCTGGCCCATTGGATGGCTTTGGAAAATGTGAAAGACATCAATTTTGGCCTTTTCACAAGTTTTACAGCTTTTCCTGCTGATGAAGCGCTCCCCCTTGGCCACTCACAATGCACCGAGGTAATTAAATTGTAGATTAAACACATTTACTTCTTTACAGTTTAAGCCCAAAGAGTGGTGCTGACGATTTCATTCTTTCACTAAAGCAGGATTTTTGATGAAATTGCTTCTCTGTCTTATGTTAAGATATCTCATTGTGGAGTTAAACTTTTTTACACTGACAGAAATTGGGGTTTCACCGGTCCGGCCCACATAAGATCAAAGCTGTATGTGGCCCACAGTGTAAAATGAGTTTGACATCCCTGCTCTATGGTATTCCCTATCTCAGTGTCAGCTTGTCCTACCTGGAAAACCACAACCTTGCCGTCGTCGGCCTGCAGGTAGAAGGTCCAGGTGGAGGAAATGAAACTCTGGGCGGAGCTGACAATGTCATTGCACCAGCTGGACACGGCCTCCATCACAGAGGGCGGCTTTGGGCGGAGAGTCATGGCCTTCAGCTGCAGGAGAAAGAGCAGGGGACAGCACTGAGGATGGTCTTGTGTGCTTCAGCATGTGTACGCACTTGTGTTTTTAACGTGCTTACACATGCCAAGTCAAACCGACACCTATAAGCTGTGTGTGTCTGGGTGCACCTATCGTGCGCAAAGTGCTCTTCTTTCTCACCTTCCTTCTCTTAATCTCAGGTTCGGAAGGCTGGCTGGCACAGCCGGTGCTGCAGGCCTCCTGCTCCAGCAGTTTAATATATGCCTCCTGGCATGCTGTAGAGAGAGAGAGGGTGCAGTAGTGAAGTGTGATAGAATATATAAAAAAGGAAAAGAGCAAAAGGAGGTTGACAGCACAGATGAAGGAGTGAGAAGAGAAAGCAGGAGCACAAAAGAGAAGTCAGCAGAGAAGAAATAAAACAGGTGAGGACGCAACCGAAACGACTCGCTCCACGCTGCCGTCACCGAAGCAGGAGGAACCGGGGCATCTGCTGTCTGGACAGCAAATCACATCATTGATTTTCAATACAACAGTTCAAACAGGGAGAACAGCCTGAAACCCCCCACCCTGACAAAGACAAACCTGCCAGCTCTCAGGAAACACTGCAGTGTTTACCAGAGCTTTGGTGTTGCTCTCCAGATTTTATTTTCAACTCCAGTTGTCTTTTCCAACGATTACAAAAACACAAAAGTTGAGATAAAGAACCATTCTGCTTCGTACGGATTTTGACCCTTGTGACCTCTCATGGATGGGTGAATAGGTAGGTAGATAGATAGATACATAGACAGATAATACATAGACTGCTTCAGCTGAACCCAGTCAAACCAACAGCCCAATGGATAGCTTGACACACTGACTCACCTCCCTGACACTCCTCCCTGCTGGTGTTAAAGCCGGCGTTGCCATTGACAAACTGGCAGATGGAGTAGAGGCGACAGCCGCGATGACAGGCATTCATTACGGAGTCCTAGCAGTCAGACAGACAGAAGGGGGGGGGGGTTCAAAATTAGAGATGTCTCCTGTAGTCTTGGATAAACTCCAGATAACCTTGTTAGGAGCCGTCACATAGATGGGCCATGGCATTCGTAATGACATGGTGCAGCTGTAATATTATTGCCTGACATAAACAGTTTATAAGACGTGTTTAGATGCTGCCAGAGAAAGCCAATGGTGATGAGCGAGCTCCGTGAAAACTTTTGCAGGATAATGTGGTGCACATTGCTGCATCCTCTACGCTTTTAAATTTCTCTGCAAAATAAAGAAACAGCGTCCTCTGGTGGCCTCGCTGAGAACAGACGGAGGTTTTCTGACCAGTTTATTACACCCTTGAGCTTTTCATCATCTTTACTGCGTTTCCGCACTGAGGGAGGAGAAAGGCTGTTTATCCCAAAGCGAGAAGGTGAATGCGTACACAGCGTGTCTGGAGTCGCTGCTTTGTGTGATGTACGCGTTGGATCGCAGATTTCAAATCGGGTGTTTGCAGCTCTGCCCCCTGCCGCCCGCAGGGTTTCTGAACCACACCTGAAGGCAGCAGAGGAGGAGAGGGGGAGGAGGGGGGAGACAAACACCCGAGACATGAAATCTGTAATCCACAGAAACTCACAAAACCACCGTCTCGGCTCTGCCGCCCTCCGGTGTGGCCTTGTCTGCGTAAACCGGTCCACAAACAGCGGATCCGAGTGGGTCACTGACGCAGTTCACGTCTCGGCTGGCCTTTAAGATGCACACAGAAATCAGCTGCATCCATTTTTCGGCCTAAGTGCGCCGAAGCGTCCCGGAGGCCGGCGCGCGGACCTAAACATGTTCACTGCGGGTTATCGTGAGCTCTGGTTCCCGCGTTAGTCTGCGCTGCGCGCCGCAGCGGGATGTAGCCGGCCGAGGACCACTTACTTTAGCGGGGCTTTTGTTTCTGATGGTGAGCGCGCACTGCTTCTTGCAGTAATTGATGTCGCCCAGCTGGTCGTCAAACAGATCGGAGGAAGCTGCAGCGAGTCCAGCGAGGAGCACGGAGAGCAGGGCCGAGAGCGCGCACATCCTGCCGCCGAGCCGAAGCATGCCAGATCCCGGAGAGAGTCGCTTTGTGGCGCCGCTGCTGCTGCGGATGCTGCTGCTGCCTCAGCCCGGGTCCCGTCTGCCGCTCCGCTGATCTGCCTCTGCCCGTGGCGTCACGCGCATCATCATCATCATCATCACGCACGCGCCGGCCCCCCTCAAACGGTCTGAACGATCCGCAGAGCAGCCTTTGCTGCAGTGCATAAACGGGCAGCGGAGAATAGGACCTGACCCACACCTGAGACCTCATAAAGACACAACACGCATCTCACGGTCACGCCTGTTAGAAGGATATTTCACTGCGTGGGTTACCTGAAAAAAAGGATCATTAAAAAGTTTAACTGATGCTGGTTGTAGGAGTGCTGTACAGAGTATCTTTAACATAACATAACATTACATAAGGTTTATTTAACTCAGAGTATCCGTACGTTTCTGAGAGTATCCGTGAATATCTGAGAGTGTCTGAGCTAGCTGTGGGTGTTGGTAAGCTCTTAATGAAACAGAGTGTTTAGGCTGCTCTTCTGTCTCTGACCATCACCACTTTCTGGACCCTCTGATGCTGATGCTGTGATCCTGATCAGCGCTCCATTTTCAGCGTAAAAACTTAAGCAGAGCCTCACCTGCATATTAGCTTTTACAGTTTTTCTCTCGTGTTTGGAAAAACATGTGATGCTGTTTTTATTCATTGTTCTCACTGTCCTCTCGTTAGTGCCCATTCTGTGTCGGTAAAAATATCTTTGGTGCAAATGTTTTAAAATGTGTTTTGTGAAATAACATCTGCATTAGACGAGTTCACAAATGTATGCGTCTCACTCTTCAGTATAGAACAGATTTAGTCAGAGGTGAGAGCTTTACATCCATTTGGTGAAAGACTGCAGCACAAATATTATTACAAACATAAAATACAGTATGTACCTACTCTCGTTCCTTTAGAGTTAGTAAACTTTAATAACTTAAAATGAGTTGTTTCCACAGGTGTAAAAAGCCCACAGCTTTTGTATTCAGTGGGGTTGTGTTGAGAACGGTCTCTAATAAAAATCTGCTGTGAGAGAACTGGGAGATCAGTACTTGGATTGATGACTGATTGATGATTGGTTTCATTTCTTAAAATGCTAATTTACTTTTTTTTTTTTTATCATATAGTATGACATGACTTTAACTTCCATCACTAACCAACTGATGAGGATAAAGCTTAGCCTAACACTAGCAGGAAATGACGCAACGTGATAGGCATGGTGATGTCAGGAAAGGTGAGATTTTCAAGCCTGACAGGTGTCACCGCCTCACCTGAAGAATCTCTGCAAAGGGACGATGGCAGTGGAAGTGTGTGTGTGTGTGTGTGTGTGTGTGTGTGTGTGTGTGTGTGTGTGTGTGTGTGTGTGTGTGGAGGGTGGGGAGGTGGGCGGAGCGTGAGCGTTGCAGTCAGAGGAGGGATCCTTGCACACTGAGTGCAGCTGCGCAGTTCCTCCTGCAGCTTCACCTCCGTCTCTGCTTCAGCTGCTGGAGCTGCGAGCGGACAGCAGCAGAGAGAAGCATGATTCCCTTCGTGTTGGTGCTCCTCCTGGTTCCACGCGTGTTGTTCTCCTCCACACGTGAGTAACACCGAACTGTCGGTAACTTCAGGTAAAACTACGTCACCTGGATTCTGTCTGAAGAACATGAGAGTGTAGCAAGAGAACAAGTTCATGTTTAACTGCGTGAACTAGTTTGTTATCTCACCTGTGAAAATTCTTATTTATAATTACAATGATTAAAAATCTCCGAACAGCAGCTGCTTGGGCTGCTTTTGACAAAGTCTTGATCAGTTTCCAGTGTTGAAATAGAAATGATTGCAGGATTAAACTTTGCTAACTCAGAAGTATCTGCAAGATAACTTTATTTAAACTTTATTAATACAGTAAATGTGTTTGTATCTGATACCTGACAGTCAGTGAGGTAATAAGATCACAGAGGAAATCTTATTTATGACTTTGTACTTGCTTTATGGAAAAATTGATACCAGATTTCTGCATACAGCACTGTGCAAAAGTCTTGAGCCACCCCTCAGTTCACTTTCAAACATTTTTATATTTTGCCTCTAAGAAACCAGACATTTCTGTAGTGTTTGCTCTTGAGCAACAGTTCTCTAGCTTTCTGAAGGCCTTTCAATGTGTTTCTTTGGACACTGGCTGCCTTTTCACTCATGTTTGGTCCTGTCTTCAGACCTGATCAATTTTAGAGGAATGGGTTTTGTTTGTTTGTTAACACTGACCACTGAATCATGCCAATGTGAAAAAGGCATCTAACCAAAGGGATGAACTATGGGACGTTGTGCCTACATATAGCAGAAAACTTGGCAAAGAACCAGATTCAACTGATGTCTTTAGGCTCTTTGTCACCAGCTGCAAAAAGACATCATTAGTTCCCATTGCTTTAGTTAAATAAAACACCAAAATGACAGTCTGACGGCGTAAACATGGTGTTCACCAAGCCTCAATAGAAAGTGTGTGGGTGGCTAAGAAGTAAGAGAAACAGAGAGGAAAGGCTGAGGTCTTCCAGGTTACCCAAGAAATCGACTGGAAACCAGTGGCCAGAGGTCTGATGGAGCGATCCATCCAAATTTGACATGTTTGGTTCAGATCCTCGGAGTGTCCCTCACAAAAGCAGGAGAACTGTTCCTGAAGAAATTATAAGAGAGCTCGCCCAAGAGACTTCAGGCTGTGTGGATTAATGTTGTATTTCTACGTGTTTGCACATTGTTTCCTAGCAAAATATAATATATGAGCGCTGTCTCGAGACTTTTGCACAGTACTGTAGGTCTACCATGTACATCACCTTCATATCGACTGTCGTGAATCGTTTGGTTACATCAGACCTTAGCCTACTCCTGAAGACCCTCAAATTCTTTCCTGATTGAGCGTTTTGCAGTAAAACACACCCACACTCGGTCGTGAGGTGCGACATAACGAGGGTTAGACCGAGAACAGTGTTCCACATGGTCTGTGACGCAGCTGACGAGTGCAGTTAAAGGGATGTTCATCTGCACTGTAGCGCGCAAATACGCAGGGAAAAGGGTGCACATTTGTTATCATAGATATATTGTTGACTGCGCTCATAATTAGCACTGTTTAATTCCCCTCTCACCGAGGTCTGAGTTTGAATCTGCACTCTTTTTATCACACAGAAATGCTCTCCCTCAAACATTTTCTCTTTATATTACAGATTAAAACACTGAAGTGAAACATATGTTAGAAAGCTTATCCGCCGCCCACCTGCAGCACGGCTCATAAAAATCTACACATTAACGCAAATATCTGTGAATAAGGAGCCCAGTGGTACCATTCAAACACACAGAGAAGGGATTCTCATGGGCATCAATCACAGGGGCAAACCTCACGCCTCAGAGGGTCGCGGTATGGAAAAGCATTCAAGGGTTTCACCAACGAACCGGGGTGACCTCCCTAACTGATCCTAGCGGGGCTCCATAAATCCGCTTCATTACTGGGTCATAAATATGTGTCGAGGGGCTGCTGCTTCCTACACACACACACACACACACACTTTTTTTTTCTCACGGCTGGCCAAAAAAGTTTGCCTTTAATGATTTCTTCTTTTAAGTGCTGCGGTTTCACCTCGGGCTCTGCTGTCGGTTTGAGAAACACTCAGGTAAACAGCCGCCTAGCGCTGATGTGTGACGCTGCTGAAAAAAAGCGGTTAATTGTGTGAATGCTTGCAAGCATTCACACAAGCATTGTGTGAATGCTTGCAAGCATTCACACTATTGAGTTCCTGTTTCTCTTTATTGAGTTCCTGCACTTGATTATGATTTTTCTAAAAATACACGAGTTGCTATGTAGTGAGCTTAGAGTGGCACCTTGCTCAGGGAAGCAGTTCAGTGGATTGAATCCCCCGACCTTCCGATCATGAGGCGAGCAGTCTACCTACTGAGCTATCTCCTCCTCCTTCTGCTATATTGTAGTATTTCTGCTAAGCACAGTACTGCTATGTTATGTCTGCTTTGTTATAGTGTTTGTGCAAAATTTAGTATTTCTGATAAATCATAGTACTTCTTCTATAGTACAGTATTTCTGCAACTACAAACACAGTTTCAGCTTTCAGCATTCACACAGCATTTTTGCAGGAAATGTAAATTTTTCAAGTTCTTTATTGTGTGAATGCTTTGAAAGCATTCACACTATTGAGTTCCTATCTTTATTCTTTATTAGTTGCTCGTTTCTTTGGCCTCTAACTACTCCCACAATTTTTGTGCTATTTTCACTGTTCCAATTTTAAAATTTTTCTGCTATTTCCGCTAATGCCGGCTATATCTTTTGGTAATTATTACTGTTATACTTTTTGAAATATTAATTTTGTTATGCACTTTTTTCCTGCATTAAACATGAATAGTGATCGTCAAAGTTCCGAAATTCTGAGTGCCCCTGAATGTGTCTCATGTTGCGTTTCCTATTCAAATGAATGGGAGGCAGAGAATTCCACTTTCAACTACCCCTGAATGCCTCGTCGCCATTTCACGTTAGTTTCACTTTTGCTTTTACTGTAATATCGGGGAGATAGGTGCTTCCATTATTCTCATCAGCGCAGTATAGCGCCTCCAATTCACAGGTAAACCGCTAAATCTATGCTTTGTAGATTTGAATAAATTGTAGTACGCTTTGTAGATTTAAATGAATTTTAGTACGCTTTGTAGTTTTGAATGAAGTGTAGTACGCTTTGTACTGTAGAATAGAATAGAATAGAATAGAAGATACTTTATTGATCCCCTAAGGGAAATTCTTGCATCACAGCAGCAGTAGATGAAAAATGTACACACATAACAAACAAAAATAATACTACTACAACTACAAATAATAATAATAATAATAATAATAATAATAATAATAAGGTGACCAGTTTCTCTCTGTATGGAGCACAGAGAGAGGTATTGCAAATGGTGACTTTATAACATCTCATCGCTTAACCAGAGATTAGCTGTTATAAAGTGTAAGTGCAGATGGCAGGAATGATTTCCTGTAACGTTCTTTCTGACAGTGAAGCTGAATGAGTCTTTTAGAAAGGGAGCTTTGCTGTCTGTGTACAGTGTCATGCAGTGAGTGTGATGGATTGTCCATGATGGAGAGCAGTTTTTTCAGTGACCTCCTGTCCCTCACTGACTCAAACGTCTCCAGGTTATGTCCAATGATTTGACCAGCTTTTTTAATGAGTTTATTGATCCTGCTGGTGTCTCTGTCACTGATATTGCTCCCCCAGCAGACCACAGCACTGTAGATGGCACCTGCCACCACAGATGGGTAGAACATCTCCATCATCTTGCTGCATAGATTGAATGATCTGAGCTTCCTCGGAAAATAGAGTCTGCTCATCTCTCCCTTCTTGTACACAGCATTGGTGTTGGTGCTCCAGTCCAGCCTGCTGTTCAGGTGTACCCCCAGGTATTTGTAGTTGTCCACAATCTCCACCTCCCTTCCAGAGATCTTGATTGGCCTGGTCATGTGTTGTTTCCTCCTGAAGTCGACCACTAGCTCCTTTGTCTTGTCCACGTTCAGGAGGAGATGATTCCTGCAGGACCACTCCACAAAGCTGTCCACCAGCTCCCTGTACTCTGACTCCTGTCCATTCCTTATACACCCCACCACTGCAGAGTCATCGGAATACTTCTGCAGGTGGCATGACTCAGAGTTGCATTGAAAGTCTGAGGTGTACAGAGTGAACAGGAATGGAGACAGGACAGTCCCCTGCGGTGCTCCCGTATTGCTGGTCACCATGTCAGACTTTGAACTCCCCAGACGTACAAACTGGGGTCTGTCCAACAGATAATCGGCAACCCAGGAAACAGTGGATGTGCTGACACCCATCCCAAGCAGCTTGCCACTCAACAAGGTAGGCTGGATGGTGTTGAAGGCACTGGAGAAATCAAAGAATATGACTCTAACAGAGCCTCCACCACCATCCAGGTTGAGAGTGAGCACACTGCAGCAAATGGATGACAGCATCATCCACCTCCACATGGGGCTGGTAGGCAAATTGGAGAGGGTCCAAAGCAGTTCTGACCTGAGGTCCTAGATGTTTCAGGACCAGCCTCTCCAGTACCTTCATGACGTATGATGTCAGGGCGACTGGTCTGAAGTCGTTGAGGCCAGATGGGGTGGCTTTCTTAGGCACCGGCACCAAGCACGATGTTTTCCAAAGTGCCGGCACTTTTTCCTGCAGCAAGCTCAGGTTAAAGATGCGCTGCAGGATGCCAGACAGCTGGGGGGGCACAGGACTTCAGGACCCGGGGTGTGTTTGTGTTTGTGCACTGTGCTCTGGGGTGTCAGCTAAGTTTCCATCTGAGTGATCGTAGAAGCTATGTGCACATATTGTTATTCAAGTGCATATGTGGGCAAGTGTGGCCATGGGGGCTGTGAATGATTTATTGGCCTGGAGCCCAGAGAGGCTATAAGAATCTAATAAACCTCCACCTGGGAGGATTTTATAGCAGCTTGGAGCGATGCAGGGGAAGACTCAGAAATAGTTGGAAATAAATGAGTGAGGACGGAGAGATCAAGGAAAGGGCAAATGAAAGGAAAGAAGGGGTTGTGTTGCCAGATAGAGTAATTAAGTCAAAAACAGTTGATGTGAAACTTTAAGGCATTAAATCCATTCAGTTATATGTGAAGCAGGACTGGCCAAGAGAATATTGAACAGAACACGTTTATTAATGATTTATTAATCAGAGTGATCCATTCTTCAAACCTGTTCATTTATGAATGATGTAAGGGTCACAGACAGGAAGCTTGTGTTGCCAGCTCATATTGTGTTATTGATGATGGACTGATTGTCATTCTGATACACATTTGGCAGAGCCCATGGCTACCTCATAGTGTCATAGTAACAGTGTGCTGGAGAATGGCTGGTCTGTGTGTGTCTATATATATGTATATATCTATATGTGTGTATGTATATGTATGTATGTGTATGTATATGTATGTATGTGTATGTATATGTATGTATGTGTATGTATGTGTATGTATATGTATGTATATGTATGTATATGTATATATATATATATGTATATATATATATATGTATATATATATATATATGTATATATATATATATATATATGTATATATGTATATATATATGTATATATGTATATATGTATGTATA
>VURO01038164.1:0-12910 GCA_015108175.1 Pelvicachromis taeniatus
CATCGGAATGTCATTCGGACTGGAGAAGTGTAGTCGGATGGTAACAAAGAGAGGGAAGGTAGTCAGAACTGAGGGGATTGAACTACCAGAAGGCAACATTGCAGGCATAGAGGGTAGTACAAGTACCTGAGGATCCCACAGGCAAATGGGAACCATGAAGAGGCTGCTAGGAAAGCTGCAACCACCAAGTATGTGCAGAGAGTCAGGCAAGTCCTGAGGAGCCAGCTGAACGGTAAGAACAAGATCCGGGCTATAAACACCTACGTCCTGCCTGTGATCAGGTACCCTGCTGGGGTGATAAGCTGCCCAAAGGAGGAGATTGAAGCCACTGACCATGCATGGAGGGTTTCACACCAAGTCCAGCACCCTGAGGCTGGACTTGGCCTAGGAGGAGGAAGGAGGCCAGGGACTGGTGAGTGTCAGCACCACAGTCCAGGATGAGACACTGAACATCCGTGAGTACATCAGGAAGATGGCCCCAACTGACAGCTTAGTGAATACCTCAGAATACAGCAGAAACCCGAGGAAGAGGGGAGGAACCATCACGGAAGGATAAGCCCCTGCACGGTATGTACCACCTGCAGATAGAGGAAGTGGCTGACATCCAGAAATCCTGCCAGTGGCTGGACAAAGCTGGACTAAAAGACAGCACAGAGGCACTAATCATGGAAGCACAGGAACAAGCCCTAAGTACAAGATCCATAGAGGCTGGGATCTACCACACCAGACAAGACCTCAGGTGCAGGCTGTGTAAAGATGCCCCTGAGACAATCCAGCACATAACAGCAGGATGCAAGATGCTAGCAGGCAGGACATACATGGAACGCCATAACCAAGTGGCCGGCATAGTATACAGAAACATCTGTGCCGAGTACGGCCTGGAAGTCCTGAGGTCAAGATGGGAGACGCCACCAAGGGTGGTGGAGAATGACCGAGCTAAGATTCTGTGGGACTTCCTATGTCTGTGGCTACACAACAGATGTGCAATGATTTATGTAATGATAGAGAAATTCTCTGTATGTGCATAGGGTCTAGTGACTGTGTGTTGTGATTTTAGGAACACCTGGAACACAGTGTGTTCTTTAGTGTTCCTGTTATCAATTATATATGCACAAATACACATTGCAGTATTCAGTTTTGCACTTATACTTTGTATAGTGTTTTAAGATGTTCTGCAACTTGTTTTTTCTTGCATATTAACAACAGCAAAATTATAAATGTGCACATGGAATTGCCCACAAAAAGTGTGAAAGAACTCTAAAGAATTGTATATATTTTAAATTCTTCAAGGTAGCCACCCTTTGATTTGATTACTGCTGAGGTAGTCAACTCAATGGTTTTCCAACAATATTCCAGACTAACTGACCTTCAGTTCTGAAAGTAATGATGGACTGTTGGTTCTTGCCAATAACATGAATTCTAACAGCTGTCAATTATGGCTCTCAGCTGTGTACGAACATGGCTTCTGCACAACACAACTGATGGTCCCAACCACATTACAAAAGCAAGAAATTCCACAAAGGAACCCTGACAGCTGTGAAGTGAAATAATTTCGGGTGATTACATCATGAAGCTCACTGAGAGAAGGCCGAGGGTCTGCAGCACTATCAACAAAGCAAAGGGTGGCTACTTTCAGGGATCTAAAGTATAAGAAGTATTTAGAGTTATTATATGTTTTTTTTGTTGCTACATGATTCGATAGATCTTGTTTCATATATTCAATGTCTTCAGTATGAGAAAGAACTAAAAATAAAGAAAACCATTGAATGAAAAACTTTTGACTGGTAGTGTGTGTAGCTATATAGAGTGTCTGTATCCAGTAAGGATCCTAGGCTAGACCCCCCCATGCTAACCAAGCCTACCTCAGATATGAGGGGGAGACAGAAAACTGAAGCCATACCGGCCATTATCAAGGTCTGCTTCAGTTGTTGCAGAACCAGGACACACTGATGAGAAGTGGGCTACTGGAACAAGAAAACACGAGTGGGTAAGAGATGAGAACAGGGATGCTACTACTGTTGGAACGCTACTACGCAAGTAACCCCAGCAGAAGGGGTTACATGAATATGATGTTGGACCTATGTAATCTTCGATACCCAGCATCTATCGTGACAGCGAAGCAAGTAGCTCAGCGTTCCAACATTGGGAAGAAGGAACTGCTCTCACAAATAGAGGTACAACACAAGTGCTACAGCAAGGGGGAGCCAGGGTTACAATGAAAGCCTTTAACAAATGGAGAAGATTTGAGACTTAAATAATTAAATTATTCCTTTTCTAGCACACACTGTATGTTCTTCCTATATAACAATCTTAAGAATCTATTTGATATATTTTGAGAATAAAAGAAAAAAAAACATACAGAAAGAGTAAAATTGGTGCTGCTAAGTCATTCAACGACTAAATTCATCTACTAGTAAACATGAGACAAAATGACGTTGTTTGACCTTGTGTGTGTGTGGTATTACTAAAATGGAGCAGATTGGTCAGTTTTTCAATTTGTGGTCAAGCTGACAACAATTTCCATCAGAGAGTTGTGTAGAAAATGTAAGAAATTGCATTCTTTACTTGGAACGTCAGTAGAAGCTAAAATGGTTAAAACTATGTATAGACTTTGGTTTGCATTTAAAAACTTTGTTGCCAGCCCCCCCTTGAGGCACATTCAGCCTATAAGCATATACACTGAAAATTACAAAGGTATTTTCATAATATACAGTATGTTAATGTATTCTCAGCTAGCATTGGGAATTTGTGGCACCATTTTAATTAGAATCCCTTGGGTACCTGCCGTGGAGTCCCTCCTACATCCTGCTGCCTGGTACCAAAAAGTAGAAAAGGAAAATATCCCAGAGGAAATGCTGTCTGCATGTCATCTGAGCAGAACTGTAGCAGCAATCAGCTCAAATCACTTCCCTCAGGATTACCCTGACATGCCCTCTGCCAAGTGTATTTAACCCTCAAAAGGCTTAAACACATGGAAATGGATAACGGATTTATTCTGTGGAGAATAGGTTGGGGGTGTGTACCGGCAAGATAGGACAAAGTTCCTGGAAAAGCTAGAAACCTCTCTTAAAACATGATCGCCCTTCTTTCTTTTCATCACTGTTCCATATGTTGTTCATTCTCCCCTTAGTGTGATGATGGAAAGTGTACTGGCTTGTAGTGTGTACAGTACAGTGAGTGGGTAGGCTGGCGCTGGAATAATAATAATAATAATAATGCATTACACTAGGTAAATACTACAACATCAATACAGCATTTTAACATGCATCATCATTTACATCATTTAACATAATTTAAAGAGAATGAAAAATGAAGTAAAAATATACAAGAAAAGGGCAACATCATAACATCATGATGTCTTGGCTTATGCCTTATACTGAGTACTGACAAATTAGCACGTCATAGGCAGGATGAATGAAGAAAATAATCAAGAATACAGAAGAAAAGGGTAAAGTGGCGTGCTAGCACCCCATGCCTGGGACCCTCGATGGAAGGTGGATAAACCAAGATAAACATCAACATGTATGCACAGCCCGACACACATATACTTCAACCTACAACTATATATAAATGAGCTCAACTCATTTTATTTGTATAGTACCAAAAATGGCAAAGACCCTACAATAATACAAAGAAAACTGAAAATGAGATGAGCCCTATGAGCAAGTGCTTGGTGACCGTGGGAAGGAAACACTCCCTTTTAACAGGAAGAAACCTGTCTGTCTCCCAAAATGAGACATGTTAACACACCTGTTCAAAATGGTCCTGTTTGTTTTTTCTCCTTTCAATTTCTTTTCCTCCACATTCTGTGTGTTTTTCTTATTTCTGATATATGCCTCCTTAATCTCATTATGCCTATGTCACCACCCCTATGGCCAATATATGTTTAGTGTAAGTCTTTTATGTGAATATTTTTTTCTCAGAATTTTAAACGGTAAAAAGCTAAAGTTGTTGGGTGTTTGTGTTGGAGGAGTAACACCTCTGTGTTCAGTTTTAGCAGCATTTTGCTGGTGAGGACAGGGCCCAGGTCCTGGGGATTTTCCCTGCTGGCGTTCACTTCATATCCTCAGCTAAACTTGCTGGAAATCATTTGTCACGTGCTCAAAACATTTGATATGCAAAGATAGTTCCTGGAGCAGAATTTCAAATGTTGTTTATGTACTAGCCCTTTTGCCATCCTGAGTGCAAATTGCTTTAGTGTTTTTGCTCCACACCTCCCAGAGATCATTAGTCATTGAAAAAGACAGACTTGTATTGATGTTTGTTTGTTTGTTTGTTTTTTAATTAGTTAGTTCATTTAGTTTTTGACTCCTGTAGAGCTCTACTATGCACCTTATGGATCACAGGTGTGGCAGTTGCTTGTATCAGGGTTCAAGGTCGACAAGGGGTGAATCCTGAAAAGTACGAAATAATTTGAGTCTGACTCACACTGAATTTTGGGGTCCGATGGCAATAGCACTTTTAGGAAGAAAACAAACCCAACATCATGGTAAATGGTAACTGGACTGATTCTTATATAGCGCTTTTCTACTCTCCCGGAGTACTCAAAGCGCTCTATACAACACCCACATTCACCCAATCACACCAGCACGTTTTGTGTACTTTTAGTGCTTTTTAACTAATACATTCATGCACATTCATACTCCGACGGATGCATCGGAGAGCAACTTGGGGTTAATATCTTGCCCAAGGATATTTGGCATGCAGACTAGGGGAGCCAGGGATCGAGCCACCAACCTTCCGATCAGTAGATGACCTGCTCTACCACCTGAGCTACAGTCACCCACATCAATGTTGGTTCATATTGTACATATACATGCATAATGATAGTGTCTGTTTTGGAAAGTGAAACAGTTAGAGTCATTGATTCTAAACTTTTAAACAGTTGCATAATGACATATTGGATTGGATTCAATTTATTGTCATTGCAGATGTACAAATACAACACAATGAAATGTAAGACAAGTGAAAAATAAGAAATACAACCTCAGGAAAGGTGAGCAAAAAAGAAATACTCCTACAGGACTCCAAGGACAGTCCCCGAAGTACACGCCTGTCTGAGTACAGTAGTTAAAAAACCCCTCGGCTCATAAAGCACATATCTCTGCACATTATACAGCATCAACACATGACAAGCAACTAGGATGGGAGGGGATAACACGGGATAACAGATGACACGTGAGTCCGCGTAGACAGTCCCGTCTGGTCTTCCAGCCTTGTTCCGGCGCTTCCCTGACCGCCGTCTGTCACGACTGGGTGAAAGCATACCCAACGCCTCGTTGGTGTTGGGGAGGGGAGTGAGGGCATATCAGTGTCAGTGTAGGTGTATGCGTGCATGTATGAATGTTTCTTTTGTTGGCTTGAGCACAGTGTCCTTTCACCCTCCGGAGTAATAAGTCAACAAGCTCAATCCCACGCAGGTGTCCTTGAAGAACAAGGGGCCAGGAGACAAAACAACACTGATATCAGGGATGTTTTTGGGTTGAACTGGCAATGGAACTGCAGCTGGCTCCTGGGTGTCCGAATCAACAATGGAGGCTTTTTTTCATTTAGTGCGAACAACTGCTAATTCCACAGTTGAACTAATATCCATCACTGGTCAGCCGGTCTCTCAATTTCACGCTTTTCCAGTATAATATCCATGCTGCGTTCCAGGCGCGCAATCTGAGTGCCGACCATACCCGACAGTCGCTCCGTGATGGTGCCTGCAGTGCGCTCAATGAGCACACTCTGAGCTTCCACCAGACTGGTCAGCTTCTCCCTGGTGTGATCCATCTTGCAGTCCAGAACCACAGACTGATTGCTCACCGCTCTCCCCACCAAATCCATTCCAGCGGCCAGGCTAGTGGGCGCTTGAACAGCACTGACCGCTTTCTTCAATTTGCTGATAACCCAGGGCCAAGCCGGCTCCAATAAGCCAAAGCCCTGTTATCAAGGTTCCAAAAAGGTCAATGTCCTCAATGGACAGACCCGCCAGGCACAGGATCCTCCAACTCCTCCACCCGTCCATCGTTTAACCAGCTGGGAGGGTCCCATGGGGGCAAAGCGGCTCTCCCGAGCCGTGACTTCTCGTTGAGAAGAGGGTGTCCATCGCATTCAGTGACCAGTTGATCAAATCCATAATTACAATTTAGGCTTTAGAAAATAAGTTATGAGTCTCTTCAGGGTGATAGTACAGTTACACTGAGACTAGACAAGGACACAGAATCTACGCTGGAACGATAAGGGAGCTGAGAGGGAGAACAGTGCGACCGCCTCCGTCAAAAGCCAAACGAGAAATATATATAATATATACAGTGATGCTCTAATCAGTCTTAATCAGATTAATTAGATTTAGATAGAACTTTATTAATCCCTCAAGTGGGAAATTCAGTAAAAAAAAAAAAAAAGTGCCATCAGCTCTGCTCTCGACTAGACGAAAAGAGCGGTTTCCTGAAGTGTGTTATCCATGTAGTATGCTACATCAAAGAGGTAGAAAGGAAAGGAAACATGAAAAAAAGTATCAAAGACTCGTCTAACAGCAGCTAAAAGTATTAAAAACACAGTATGTGTTGCAGAGCTACTGGGAAGGCTGCCGTCACTCCAGCGCCATCTTGAAGAATTCACATACAGTCAGTTATTTGAGTGTTAGCCCCTCACCTAACCTTTAATATGTGTAGTTACTGACTTATAAGTTAAAGGAACCAAATCAGCAGATTCAGTTAGAAATAAAATCAACCCAATCAACAAACTGTGACCCAGGAAGACATACATTTATAAATGAAAATGATAATAAATGATAATATTATGTAGTAAATAAGATGAAATTATGATACTATTTTGTGTTCAATGCAACAGGTCCTTTCTTTCAAAAGACAAACAACTGAGAAGTGAAAATCTGAAGAATTTGCAACATTAATTTGTTTTCTTTTGTATAAAGTGCTTTGAGAGTTTGGATAGAGTAGAGAAGCACTACACAAGAAGCAGAACTATTTACCATGCCTGGTTTAGCACCTACCTCACACATGTTTTAAAGGTGCAGGTATGATCTTTTGCTACCTCATTACATTCTCTTGATACTTACTCCCTTTCCCTAACCAAGATGGCGGCGCAAACACATGCAGCGGCTACTCTCCGTCCTGACAAAACAGCGTTTTTATGCTCTTTTTCTGTTTTTCACAAAAACACTCATACAGTCATGAGCTCCTTCTCAAAATCAAGAGAAGCAAATTCACAAATTTCTCACACATGTAAGAGCTACAAATGACACCGAGGAACTCCGGATTGCATCTACGATCAGCGACCCGCGCTACTAGATCTCGCCCACAGTGGAAACGTCTCAGGCAGTGCGAGAGGAAAAACAAGAGGGATAATTGTGGAGGCATCTAGAATTGGCGAGCAGCTAATCCACACAAACCCACTATTCTCACCACCGTACTGTCCAACGTGTGCTCTCTGGACAACAAGCTGGATCCTTGTTCACTTTGGTCCACTTTGAAGTCAGTGAGAGAGTGCTGTGACTTTGTGGCTTAACAATAACATTCCCGACAGCGCCATTCAACTCGACTGGCTAAAATACTTTTGGTTGGACAAAGCTGTCGCCGGAGGGGAACTCTGCATTTACATCAATGCTGGTGTCATGACACTGCTGTGGCTTGCAAACACTGTTCAGCACTGCTGGAGCTTATGATCATCAAGTGCAGACTGTTCTACCTACCAAGGGAATTTTCAGCCATGCTGTTTGTTGCCATCTATATCCCTCCCTGCTCCAATAACAACAACAGGAGTGAGGCACTGAATGAACTGTATCAGCATGTCAATGAGCAGCACACGGCCCACTCAAATGCTTTTCTCGTCCTGGCGGGTGATTTTAATCATGCAGACCCAAAGACTGCTTCCCAAACTGCATAAACACATTCAATTTCTGTCACGGTTTTCAGTTTGTTGTTTTCTGTATTTTTGCTGTCGGTGTTTTGGGTTTTTTTCTGCTGCTTGGTTTGTTCTGTGTGTGCTGGATGTTTAATTTATCCCATGTTTTGACTGCTGTGGTTTGGTGTCCTGTCTCGGTGCTGCTCTGCCCTGCCTGTGTTCCCTCTCTTGTCAGGTCCCTGTTTTAAAGCCCGTGTCTCTGTGTCTGTGTCTTCTCTGTGCTTTTGTGTTTCCTGTTTTACTTTGAAGGTCCTTGTCTCATGTATGTGTTTTGAGTTTTGCTTCCCTGTGCTCGTCAGCCCTGATGTCTCCCAGCTGTGTTCACCTCCTGCCTCTCGTTCCCCCTCGTTATGTCTTGTGTATTTTAGTCCTGTGCTTTCTGTCGCGTCGTTAACGTCAACTCCCTGTTTTCCACGGTCCTGTTCCCTCGCCTCCTGCTGTGTGTTGTTCCCTCGCCTCCTGCTGTGTGTTGTTCCCTCGTGTTTCCTTGTGGATTATTTTTCCATGTTCTCATTTGTTTTTGGATTTTGTAAAGTCAGCAATGAAGCTGTTTTTTGAGCTCCACTCCGAGTCTCTGAGAGTCTGCATTCTGGGTCCTCTTCCTCATTCCTGCCTGCACACAGCTGGATCATGATAATTTCCCACATGGGGAAACAACCTTTTGGACAGTGTTTTCACCACCCAGAGAGGAGATTAGAAAGCCCTCCCCTCCCCCACCTTGGGGCCTCTGATCACATCACTGTTATGCTAATACCAGCCTACAGGCCCCTGGTCAAAGTCACCAAATCATCTTGTAAGGAGTTACGTGTGTGGCCACAAGGGTCCTCAGAGGCATGCAAGACTGTTTTTCCACCACAGACTGGGAGATCTTAAACAGGACGTCACACATGACGACACCACAGACCTGCAGGAATACACTAAAGCTGTTATTGCCTATATCTCTAATTGCATCAATAATGTCACAGAGACTCACAGAGATACTCGGAGGCTGTGGCAAGGAATACAAACCATCACAGACTACAAGCCCACTCCACAGACCACTGTCAGTTCCTCCTCGTTACCAGATGAGCTAAACAAATTCTTGGCTCACTTTGAGGCACAGAACTTCACCCCCCAGACAGTGTGTGGAGATCCCTTGCCAGGATCAGTACATGTAAAGCCCCAGGTCCTAACAAGCCTGGACGAGTACTGTGCTGTAGAACTCAGATGTCTTCACAGACATCTTTAACACATCACTGAGCCAGGCTGTCGTTCCCACATGCCTAAAAGCCTCCACCATCATTCCTGTACCAAAGAAGTCCTCTCCCTCCTGCTTTAATGACTACTTTGGTACAGGAGTACAAAAGTAGTCCCGCCACACTCCCCTCCATCTTTATAAAGTGCTTTGAATGGTTAGTCATGGTTAGTTGGATCCATTTCATACCGGTCAAACCGCTCAACTGATGATGCAATTTCAACTGCCCTTCACTCAGCCCTCACACATCCGGACACAGAGAGACTGCACACAAATTTGCAGATGACACTCCTCTGGTAGGTCACATCAGAAACAATGATGAGACCTACCACAGGAGTGAAGTTAAACACCTGGCTGAGTGGTGCAGCAACAACAACGTGGGTGCTTCTCTTGCATTGCAAATTCAAATTCCTCTGTATGATTTGTAAATATGGTTTTTGATAATAAAGCGGACTTTGACTTTCTATGATTTAAAAAGAACTGAAATGATTTCCAACCGATTCCTTCTGGCGAGGTTAAGATATAATACAATACTATACAAAAGTCTTGAGCCGCCCTCTTTTAAACAGCCCAGTCTACTTTCTATTTTGCTTCCAAGGAGCCATTGGTTAAATGGAAGCAAAACAAGCAGTCTTGAGCAGTAGTTCTCCTGGCCTTATGAAGGTCATTCAAAGTGTGTCTTTGGAAATGGTTTGCTTTTTCTCACTGTCCGAGGAATGTTATTCTGTTTGTTAAGCCACTTATCACTAACAGGGTGAGGTAGCTCAGTAGGTAGAGTGCACGCCCCATGATCGGAAGGTCAAATCCACTGAACGGCTACCCTCAGAAACCCCTGAGCAAGGTACCGTCTCTACACACGGCTCCCCGGGTGCTGAATTGACGGCAGCCCGCTGCTTCACTGAGTGAATGGGTTAAATGCAGAGAAGTAATTCCCTACAGGATTAATAAAGTATAAGAGAAAAATAACCAATGAATTATTCAAGCATGAAAATCACCTAACTCTGTGTCTATACCCAACAAACATTGGCAAAGAACCAATTTTAAACTGTGAAAAAAACAGCATCTGCTACCCTTTCTTTTGTTGAATTGACATAAATGTCAAAACTTTGACAGGCATAAAAACAGTATTTTTGCACATGGTGGAGTGTCTTTAAAAAAATGAGGAAACTGGACAAACAACATGTGTTAAACATAAAAAGTATCAGAAAACAATGTCCTTAAATAATAGTAATAATTCTAGCAATGGTATGACAAAGGACCAGACAGATGCATCCTTCTCACATAGAAAGTACCAAAAGCTTTGACCAATAACATCAGCAAAGCATTTGATGAATTTGCTTTTTTTTTTTTTAAAAACAATGACAGTGATCCCAAACATACTACTATTAAAATCACCTGGATAGAAAATCATACAATGCAACACAACCCATCTATCATAGACTGAACTATATGAATAGATGAATGAATAAACAGACCTTTGCCCAGAGTATTAGAAACCCTGGGACAGGCTTCTTCCAGCTATCAATGAAGGCAGAGCCTGAAACTGAACCTTCAGTTCATCAATTAGCAGCTCATCACTAGTTTATATTAGTGACTGCCATGGCTCAGATCAAAAAAATTAGGGCTTCTGGTAGTGGGATTATTATGATTGTTCAATGAAACCGAGAGGACTTAATCCCTGGTCTTGATCACATATAATACATCTCCCCCTCACTGCAATCACTGTCAACTTACTCTCTGTCATTACTCTCAGTCAGTCAGCTGCTTCTCTTCCTCCCTGTTGTCTCATTTGTCTCCCACTGTCTTTCTCACTCTTAGCACTTTCTTATGTTTCATAAGCATAATCTGTGGGAGCATGTTCAATCTAGTGAAATTGAGTTTTGGTGCTGCTGATAGTGGAAGATTTGCTTGAAGCTATAATCGATACTGGGAAGCCATGGGGCCATTATGGAAATCTAGTGACATTAAAAGGGGCAGTGCTGGATAAAAGCAAATAAAGTCTTAGTAAAAAGCAGATGTTTTCACTTCAGTTATTTTGAGTTTTGGGATTCACTAGAGTTTTAGTGTCTTTCAGATATTCCCAAGATTTAATTGCTGGAAATTTGGGATAGGGATACACTTTAAACAATATATAATATTGGTGTAATGTTTATCCACTTCCTCTACTTCCTGTAGAAGAAGAGCCCCACATAAGAGCCATGTCTCAATATGCATACTTGTGTGTACTTGCGTTCTCGCGGATTCGTTATACAGAGACCAAGAACTGTTCTAATTCAAAGTATGCATCAAGCAAAGAACGCGAAAAGTTCCCGGATGTGTTCTCGCGCCGCCTGTTTTATCCGCAAAAGTCGGTGGTGACGTGTGTGGACTTGGTATAGCTAAATATCCCGTCATGCATTTTGTCCAAAACTCAATCCGGCAATTGCGGAGAACCGCGGCTAAAAACTTTTAAATATTACTCTTCCTGGGTACAAAATAAACTTTTAAGATATTTTCAGGTGAGAATGTAGCTATGTAAACTTCAAATATCTGCTCAATTTATTAAGACATCACATATTCGCAAAAGTGCTCCGATTTTTTCGGAGACGTCTGTTACCCACCAGCTCCATAGCTGACCGGGAGGTTGAGGCTCACTAGAGACGGCGAGAACAGCGCACCTCCGACACATCGTTTTCCATTCCCCCTCGCTAATCAGGTTATGATATATAAGTCTCAGAGATAACTTCTAAAACATAATGTTTGGTTTATTTCAGTGTTTTATTTGTTCCTGAGTAAATCGATTTGGCTAAGATTAAATTCAAGCCTCATAACATATTAAGAACAGTTAAATTAAGATGGGACGGCAGTAAAAACTCCGGACCTGTGACATCGTCAAGTATGCTGCAGTTCCAATTGTACAAATCCTTAGGGATACTGGAGGCTCTCAGACACTTATTTTGTCAAGCATTTTGCCTTTTTCTGCTGACAGTGCCTGTGGGTTTAATGTTATACTTCGTGGGATAAAGATGGGTTACGCTCCCCGGCCCATTCACCAGGTTTTTATTAAATCGGATATTGTCACTGGATTATTTCCCTGTTGCAGTCCTTACTGGCGTTCTCGGCAAGTCCGGACTTGCCAAGAGTCCGGACTTGCCAAGAGTCCGGACTCGCGTACTTAGAATTGAGAAACGCCCAAGGTTTCTGCGCTACAGCATCTTGAAAGGGAAATGGACCATGATTCCATGCTGCACGTGTTACTTTCTTTTTCCTCTCCTCACCAGCACCAGAATCTGGGTTTAGGGTATTATAATTTATTTACATTGCTGTCAATAAGCAAATATTGCTTCATATATTGATATTCAGAGGTGGGATCAAGTCACTGTTTTGCAAGTCTCGAGTCTTTATCCTCAAGTCAGTCTCAAATCTGAAACTTGGAAAGTCCTTTCAAGTCTTACTTTTTTTTTTTTTTAACAATGTATATTCTGGATTTTAAACAGTACATAGTGGAAACAAAAAGACTGCTTGGTCGAGTAATAAATGCGCTGGTGTCAGTCTGCCTTGCAAATGCCAGACACACAAATCAGAACAATAAATGGCGTTCTTTGAAATAAGTAAGCCACTTCCTGTTGGTGCCATCTTTACAGCTGAACACCTTCATCACAACTGCACTGCTGCTGTTCTGCTGTGGGTGGTAATCTAAGAAGGCCTGTAATATGGCAGGTTCAGGGCGAGCAAAGTAATCTATGCCCTGGCTCTCTCTCCTGCGCTTCCAACTCTCTCTCTTGCTCG
>VURO01038169.1:0-10543 GCA_015108175.1 Pelvicachromis taeniatus
GCAATTCATGAATAGCTCTAATTGAATTTCTGACATGAGTTTAATGTAGACACATGGTCTATTGTTTACATTTAAAATATAACTGCAACATTGTTTAAAAAAAAGACTTGAAAGGACTTGAAAGTCACAGTTTCGGACTTGGGACTGACTTGAGGGTTGTCTGTCTTGACTTGGGACTTGACTCTGACTTGCCTCACTTTTACTTGAGACTTGACTCTGACTTGAGGATAAAGACTCGAGACTTACTTGAGACTTGCAAAACAGTGACTTGGTCCCACCTCTGGAAATAAATACCCCCATGTCGTAAATATCACTTTAAGTCTCTAAAATTGTGGATATAAATCTGGTCAAAAATTTGGACCATATTTATAGAATTATACCAAATGTAAAGTATCGTTACAAATGTTTTACGTGTCTACTTTGCCTTTTTAGAGCCAGAGACAATCCTAAGATTCAGGTAAACAACTTTCTCAAGACTGTGAAGCATTATTTTCTCCTCTATTCTTCTTAAATCCACCAAATCTGTGCCTCTTAATTTTTACTCAGTTTCTGCAGGAGCTTTGTGCCTGCTTACGTGGCAAGGCAAAGCAAACTGTGGTTCTAATCAGTACATTCGCTCACTTAAAGGAGGAGACAAAATACTGAAAAACATGACAGCTGACTTTGAATTAAACCACGTAAACAAGTTGTTTGCAGGGTGAGTCATGTTTAATTGAGTGAGATAAGTCTTGCTGTTCATTTGACTGTTGCTTTTTGTTGGAAACTAAAGTTCTAACGTCAGCATATCAGCAGTGAGCAGGATGGATGAACATATTCAGTTAGCTGTGTGATAACAGCTAGCTGAATACATTCATCCAAACGAACCGTTTCATTTCTGAGAAACAGAACAGCTTCATTGTTTCATTTATTAGGTATTCAGAAAAGTCACTGTGCGTGCTCACACGACACTGGACTGTCACATATAGAGGATTAGGCTTCGCTCACACTGCAACAAACCATGTAATAGAAAAGATGGTATTTACTTTATGGAAGTCAAATTGATCAAAATCCTTTTAGACATAATCTTTTTAGACATGTTTCGAGCAGTTTTTTTGATGCATCAGTGATAATTAATCTGCACCGTGAAAGAAGGTAGTTATAATACTCTCAAATGACATTTGATCTGGAGGTCCTCACTTATCATTGTGCTGATTGTGAGTTCAGAGAGAAAAAGATTTCAAGGCTATTGTTAAACCTGGTTATTATGCTCAGGTGAGAGTAGGAGCTGATTTCTTGCAATCCAGCCTAAGCTTTCTTCACTGAATGTCACCCAAATGGTAGAAAAAGTTGCCCAAATTACCAAAATCAACCCAAGATGACTTTTGCCTAAAAAAAAAATAGGTCAGCTTTGCAGAAAAATGCCTAATCTGGGATACCTGATCCCGAGTCTGATGTGGAGGTGAGGGACAGAATTATAGCGTTAGAGTATAAGCCCGTTCAGAAATGCACTCCTTTGATTTTTACCACATCTTTACCACATTAAAGGCTATCTGCAAAAGATCACATCAGTTGAGTGCGGTTGTGGTTGTAGCTTCCAGCTCTTCCTAGAAGTCCTTCACCAATGTTATTTATCCCATGTGGGTAAACGGCTTGTAACTGTGAGGCAGTGTAGACTGGTCTTGTGTACTACATATGTACAGTATGGAGAGTTAGAGTAGTTCCCCGCTAAGACCAGAAATGCAGAACCTTTCGACTCATTGCTTGTCAATGTTTGAGGGAGAAAGAGAGGGACACAGCGAGTGAAAGTGAGAAAGAAATTTGCTTCATCTGCATGGCTCTGCTCTGTCTTTCCCTCTCAGCAATTAGTCATTCCTCCACTCGTCTGTCATGTCCACTAATCTCTCCCACTCTCCACTCTGTTTTGCTGCCTCGGTACCTTTCGTTAAAGCACACTCTCCACCACAGTCACCACAGTGCCTTTGGGTAACTACTGTCACACTGTTTTCTGTCCCCCCTGACACACACACACACACACACTTTGTTTCTCATCTGTGCACCCTCTTCCCCCTTCTTTACCTGTCCATCACCCTCTCTGTCTCCCTCTATAATGGCTTCTTGTACCTCAGGTCTTTGTGAATCCTCTGTGTCCTTGTTAGTTCTTGGTTGCCCTTGCTCTGTGGTATGTGCATGGTCCTCAGTTTTGTGTGTTCTCTGCTGCTGCCGCTAATATTACTAGACCTGTGTTATTCAAGCCCTGCAGCCTACACACACACACACACACGCATGCACGCACACACACACACACACACACACACACACACACACACACACACACACACACACACGTCCTCAATCACCAAACAAACTCCTTACCATTGCAGTATGTCTCATCTTTGTACCTGCAGCATGTGAACGTAAATCTGTGTGTGTGTGTTGCTGTCTCTGTGAATTAGTTTTCACTTTACACCATGTCAGGGAGAAATAATGTGTAATGCACTGTCAGCAGGTAATGGGTAAGGGAAAACGCTGTTTCCATTATCCACACGTATAGGCTCACATAAACACAAAAACAGGGGGATTTTTTCCCTTTTTTTCCAACTGTGTAATAAAAAAATAAAAATGCCAAATTAGCGCCATTGCAGGGGTTGCATTAAGAGAGCTTCTGCTTAATCCTCTCATCCACCTCCCGTCTTGCTCTCCAGCCCTTCATCCCGCTCACTTTTGGTTTGCCCTCTGCACTTTTATTGATCGCCGGGTTTATTAATGCTCTCCTCTAACTCTGTAGATTTGTATTCTTCATTTTTTTCTCACTCATTTTTTTCTTTTTACTTTTTTCTTTGCTGAGGGTAACAAACATTATTTTACTTCCCCCTGGCTAAACCTTACTATTAGAAACAAGCATTAGAGCGTGAAGAACAGAGCTGCACAACCAAAGCCCGATGCAGTTTTGCCAAGCACACTGGAACTCAGAAATTAAATCCAATCACATACAGTCATGTGAAAACCTGGACTCATAAGACTCTTTGTGATACTGTCAAAAATTATGTACATTTAATGATTCAGCAGCTTGCAAAACCACCTTTACCAGCAATAACTTCACACAATCCCTTTCTGTGTGACTTGGTCAGGCTCTCACTTCAGTGTAAAGGAGCTTTGGATCCATTCTTTACCATGTAACTTTGGTCTTTCCACAGTTTTTAGTCAAGTTTTTTTAGCCATTCTGTTGTAGATTTGCTAATGTGTTTGGGATCGTTGTCTTAATGTATGTCCAAGTTTGGGTCAAGCCTTAGCTGTCAGACAGATGTCCTCACATTTGACTCAGAGGTCATCTTTACAAATTTAAACCTGCTAATTGCTATTGGGCCTTAATGTAGGTGTCATAATTGCTGTCTGCAGAATAAACAATACAGCTTTTGTATTTGTCATTAATCCCCCATGTGGGGATAGGTGAATTGGAAACTCTAAATTGCCCATAGGTGTGAATGCGGGAAGTGACTGTGAGTGCAAATGGTTGTCTGTGTCTATGTGTTAGCCCTGCGACAGACTGGCGACCTGTCCAGGGCGTACTCTGCCTCTCAGTCTCTAAGACAGCTGGGATAGCCTCCAGCGCCCCCCGCGACCCTGAAAAGGATAAGTGGATGCGAATGGATGGATGAAAACGTTCTGTTTCTAAATTACTGACTGTGTTCTACTTTGTTGTTGCCCTTGATGCCCCATAGTCATGCAAAGAACTCTTCAAAGCAGGTGTTCTTTTCTGAAACCTCTGAAATTGTTTTCCTAATTTTTGCTGTTAGAGCTGTACCCTCTTAACTGTTCCATTACACCTCTGGGTTCAGGACTAATGTTAGCTGATGAACACAGTTACAAAAAAAGCAGCTGCAAATGTATTCATTGTAGCCTGCAGCAGAGCAGCAGATTGTTTATCATAATGATTAAAAGAATGATTGCAGAGCTTTGTGTCAGCTCATAGAGTCAGCTAAAGAAGAACCACTTGATTTATAAAAAGGACATCTAGACATCTGCAGCAGGTATTTGGAAAGAATGATTTTTTGATTTTGATGTAGTTTGACTTTCTTAATGAATTCATTTTATGGCTGTAAAGATAAGAAGTGTTTGACTGCACCACAAACAATATTTAAATAGGCCACAACTGCTAGTTCTTCTGTTTTTCTATTAATTCTATCAAATTTAGCTTTGCTTGAAAAACGCCTGGACATGTGACATGTTGTCTGACCAAGGAAAAAGGTGTTTCTACCCATTTTTAAAGCCCACATAAAAAGCAAGATTTAAAAAAAAGAAAGTCATCATATCCCACTAGTCGATCGTATGTGTGTGTGTCTTTGTTCTCTGTGCACAGTGAATTGCATAGCAGGTACAAACAGCTCTCATTTTTGGACTTTTTTTTTTTTGTCCTTGAAGGGTTCATGATTTTGCAATCAGTTTTGTTCATGGTAAGTGACAGTGATAATGACAAGTAGTATACTGCCTACTTTCACGCCTCCGCACAGCTGGCCAGTCTCTGCATGAAGTGGTTTTGCTCGTCCAATTATTGGTTTTGAAAAGTAGCAAAAATTATCACAAAATAAACAAACAGTTTTCTAAGATATTCAAATCGAGCAATAGCTGCAACTCACACGTGCATGTTGAAAGTGAAACAGTTACTTAACAGTGTTGTTCATCGACTTTTGAAAGACTAATTTATTACTCTTTTTTTTATTTATCCACAGTATATTCTCAGATGCGTACATTCACATACATCATATTTCTCTTGGGACAGTTTTCTTTGAGTAATCTGTTAATCTCACATTCCTACAGAACTCAGAGCAGGTTAGGAATGTAGTTAGTAATAATTAGTAGTAATTTCTGTTTGTTTCCTTAAATAATCAAGAAGTAATGTTTTTTGATATTTGATATGTTTTGATATTGTTTCATTTATCATTTATTGTTCTGGTATTGAGTCCTGCGACAGACTGGCGATCTGTCCAGGGTGTACCCGCCTCTCGCATCATGACAGCTGGGATAGGCTCCAGCGCCCCCCGCGACCCTGAAAAGGATAAGCGGAAGCGAATGGATGGATGGATGTTCTGGTATTGGTTATGTGTATTATATATACACATATAGGATATACCTTTTTTAACCTGCACAAAGTTCTTTGCTTGTTACTTTTAAGCTGGACTGCTCTAACTCTTTATTATCAGGTTACCCTAAAAACAGAGTAAGTAGATTACCATCAGGGACAATAAAGACCATATTTCTCCCATATTAGCTTCTCTTTATTGGCTCACTGTGAAATCCACAACACACATAAATTCTTTTACTTATGTATAAAATCTTAAATTCTCTTAAATTCATATCTTCTCTCTCATCCCTTTGATCTCACTCTACTGTAAAGCCTTCAAGCTATTAGGCTCCTCATATGGTACCAGCAGCCAGACACATTTCTGCTTTTTAAATTTGGCTTCCCTTTTTGATAGAGGTTACAGTTAAGGCTGGATCAAGTGGCCCTGAGTCATCCTCTAGTTATGCTGCTGTAGACTCATGCTGCTGTTGGACGAGATCTCCTCAAATGCACTGAGCATTTCTCCCCCACTCCTCTCCACTGCATTTGTTGTCTGTAGGTTGTGATAGCACCAGGTTCAGGCTTGCCCATACAAGAGTTTCTGATCAATCGGGTTCCCGCTCTAATTTGACATTTTTAGAAAGATTTGAATTTTTGTTGGAACAGTGAAAATTATGGAATAATTATATTAATATTATATAATTATAATAATATAATTATAATAATATTATATTGAATGTCTCTCTTCTGTCTCTCTCTTCCCCTTCCTCCAACCCCTTTTCCTCCAGCTCCATGCTGTCCCCTCTCTATCAGGACCATGGCGGTTCGGGGTTGTGGCCTCAGACTTCATCCTGTTCCTCTTCCTCTCAGGGCCTTCACCGGCCACTACGCTGCCACCCGCCACCAATCAGCGGGAGCAGCGTGGGCCCTAACCCCACATACTATCATACTGTGTATGACGTCCAGGTAGAGCATTACAGTGAAGTGCCCTTCAGTGGTGGAGGTGACAGCTATGGGCGTCTCTCCAGCCGGGACTCCTTGTCCCTCGTTACCAGCAGCAATGATCCCACAGTTCCACTAATTCGCCGGAGGGGAGGACTGGTGGATCACCGGGATGTCATTCTGGCACACCAGGCACACAAGCTGCACAACACACCACAGGCCAGGAGGAAACAATGGGAGTGAGTAAAGCTTGTGTTCTGAGATCAAAATAGATTGTGGACTGGAAGGACAGTTTTCCTTCTTTAACTTAATCCTTGAACTTTTCTCAGGGTTCCTCCTGGAAAAATAATTACACTAAAATTTTCCATATAATTAATTTTCTCATGTGTCTAAAATATTGTTTTTCTGTCATTCTGGTGTGACAAGAGGCTTTAAAAACCACTTTACCCATCAGTCTTGGTTGGCCAGTGTTTCACTAAATTGCACATTCAAACATGACATCACTGAACTCAGAGCTGTGAGCGGATACAAACTGGTGATCAGATTATCCATGTTCTGCTAAAAGGAACATTTCAACAATACTAACTAAAATGGCTGCTGGGGAGTTATAATATCTCATTTACTTATTTAGTGTCCAAAGGTTAAAATCTTTGACTTTTGATCAACAATACAGCTTTTTTCAGCTTTTTTTTTTTTTGCATTTGCTAATGTTGCAGCCATAGTTAGCATATTGTTTCCAAGCATCATGCTGTTCACACTGTCAGTGAAGAAGGTCCTACCTTAAAGTCCTTTTCAAGGAAGCTAGTGACATGAAACTACAAAATGACACCTGACACTTGCCACTACTTAACTAGTGTTATATTTTTTGAATGACCCTTTGAAGCTTCCATGTCTGCAGAACTCGCCATACTTGACTATTGTGTAACTCTGTCTCTCGTAGTATGCAGTGCTCAAACCGTAAGTCATTTATTATGTTGACTGACTAAAGCGTTAATTTAGAAACCAGTGTTTTATGTCCTGTTTCTGGGAACAAATGTAGAGCTTGAAACATAATGTACCTAATAACAATGATGGTAACTGAGGTGTGGAATCAGTTAATCAGCTTCTGCCAACATTAGTTTGGTTTTCTTCTGTTCATGTCTGTCCATATCTCTGCCTGCCTCCCACCCTCCTGCTTTCCATAGACACATTTTTTATTATTCCGCACACCTCATACTGCATGTGAAAAACACAGCTTATCTATTACCTGCCTAAACACAGAAATCTGGACATGTTACATAGAGAGAGGGAAAATTCAGAATATATATTTACTATTGTCAGTGCTTACTGCATTAATCATATTGAGGATGAAGGTCCCAGTTCTATAATTATTTATAATTATGTGTGGCTAATTACTTCTGGATGGTGCAGCACTTTAATTACTTTTTCACCATGTGATGAACATTCATACAATCCTACAATCATGGAAAAAGAAAGCAGACTCTCTTTCAGTTCTAAAGTTTCATATACAGTATCTGGACATAATAAAAATCATCTGGTCATTAATAGGTCGTAGAATTGGGTAAATATGAGCTCAGATGAACAACAACACATGATATTGTGTATACATCCTGATTCTTTCCTCATTTCTTTATATTTTGCTGGGAAAATTGAAAATAGTTCCAGCGTTTTATTGAAATATGTGCAAACATAGAAACACAACATGCAAGGCAAAAACTGTTTGTACAATTCTAATGAGCTCGAATGTCAATATTTGATATGATTTCTGTAAGTAACTTACTTTCTGTAAGTAATCTTCAGGAATCGTTCTTCATGCTTCTTTGGATGTTGGCCACCTTCAGTTCTGTTCTCTGTCATAATGATCCCACAGTAGTTCAATGATGTCTTGGCTATGGGGACGTCAGTCCATGACTGATAGTTTTTCCATTGTGTGTTTTTCAGTCCAGATATGGATTTACTGCATTGGTGGTGTGTTTGGGATCACTGTCATAGTGAAAAATGAAGCTGTTGCCAATCAGATGCTTCAAAGATGGTATCACATGGTAGATGGTTGTAATCACTGTTGTGCCTCTCTCCTGAACACTATTGCACATGTCGACAAAGATTTCAAACCAGAAATTCCACATTTGAATTCATCACTCCATAAGACCCGTTGGCACTGATTTTTAGTCTAGTTCTTATGTAATTTGGCAGATTTTAGCCTTTTTCTCCCTGTTTCTCTTCCTTAAAAAAGACTTCTTGACACTTCCCTTCCACTGATACCATTTAAAGTCAGGCTTGAGTGAACAGTGATCACTGTTCACTCAAGCTCTAGTGTCAGGTCTTTGGTGGATCTGTTTTCCTATTTCTTAAGGACATGACATAGATACTGTTCATCTCCTGTAGGTTGTTTCTTTCAGACCTTCCACTTCTTTTGTTGTCCACTTTCCTCAAATTTCTGTTGACATACAGCAGACCATGCTTTCCTAAATTGTCTGGCTTTGAGTTAGGTGCCTGTTTAATTCTTGAATGATTCATATGTCAGTGTTAAATGACTTAACAAACAAACAACCAAAAAGTCCTCTGAAAATGGTCAGGTATAAGGTCTGGACTGAAAAGGAATGGAAAAGCAAGGACTGAAAGCTCTTCAGAAACCCTGGAGAACTATTGTTTAAGACCACTTTTTAAAAAGTAAAATAAAGTCTGTCATGGCTGGGGAGTCCAGCTGTGTGGTGTGGGGAAAGGAGGATCCAAACGCTGGATTACAGAAGGTTAACATAGAACAAGGACAAACTAAACATAACCTACTCTGGGAGAAACTAAACACTATCCAAGACATGCAGCAGAGAAACATCCGTGAAACTAACAGGGTGGAGACACACAGATGGAGGGTAGTGAGACACCGGTAATACAGACACCATTTAACGCACAGAGACTTTGCAGAGTGTTAAGTTTGTCCTCGTTCTGTGTTAACCTTCACTGTAAATAAAACCACTCACCTGCATCCCTCAAAGTCCAGCGTTTAGGTCCCCCTTTCCCCACACCACACGGCTGGACTCCCCAGCTGTGACAAAGTCCTCCTTGGAAGCAACGTTTAAAGAAATAAGGGGTGTCTCAAGAATTTTGCGCCGTTCTGTATATTTTCTTTTTTTTTTATAATTTAAACAAATTCAGAAGCAGGAGGTGGAAATACTAAATACACTTCATGTTTCAGCAGCTTGTACAAACCACCTTTAGCAGCAATAACTTGAAGTAATAATGAGGTTGTATTTACACTTTTCATTTTAAGACACATGATTTTATTAAAGCAATGATCACTGACAACATTATGATTAAAAAGACATGTAAAACCTTAAGATTTAGATATTTTACACTAAAGACAGAGAAGACAAGTAAACCTGGGAGTGCATTAAATGGTGATTTGGCCAACAAGAACGGATGTAAATATCTGTTACTAGATGGACATAGCTTTTAGTCCAACATACAAACTGAGGAGATTGTTTTTACTGTTTATATAGAAAATGTCTTCTTAGATTTATGGATCTCATACAGTTTGAAAGGAAAGTGTTAAAGAACATTTCAAGAATATCTTGTCTGTCCCAGTACAGCCTGATCATGTACTGAAACATCTAAAGGTTTATTTCATGTTTTTTTACAAAGTTGTGCATATTAATTTTTGCATTTCTTTCTAGAAATAAATTAAGAGGTTTGTTTATTTTATTCATGCTTTTAAAATAGAAATAGAAACATGTTCTATTATTTTCAGGATCTTGACTACACTAAATCTGGCACTTTGGCACAACAATTTTGCTATTTGTGCCATATCTCTAACCCGTAGTCACTGAAAAAAAAGAGTGCAGGTTTTACTTGCAATCAAATGCTGCAGCAGCTGATTTGACTGAGTAACACCTTCAGAGAAGAAGCAATCAGTGAAATGAAAGCGAGTGAGGTTGCCATGTGTACATGCAGACTCTTTTGTCACAATGGTTAGAACGTGTTTATGGATTGGTGAAAGGATGACAGTCAATTCATTAAAAAAAAAAAATCTTTAATGAGAATTTAGAGAGAGAAAAAAATACTGCCCATTTGTAACATGAAATCAGACTCATCGGAAACTTCTGGGAGACACAGAAACCTAAAATCATCTGAGGAACAACACAGATTAGATACTCACACCAGGGGGTAATAAGGCACAAGTGAGCTCACTCAATATAATTACATGGATGGGAAAAGGAAACAACACCAAAACATCAATTTCCCATGATCGCCAGGACAAAGGAAAAGCTAAAAATACAACAGAAAATAATGATTAATTTCAAAGATCATACAAGTTACAAAATTGCAAAGACCTTTACTCACAGTACCACATGGCAGATAATAATTCAAAACAGTTACTCTAGGGGGGCGCTCGTGTGCAGCTATGGAGTAGACGTGTTTTCTGTGCTCTCCAGGCCATCTCACTCAAGTTGCACTTTAAGCTTATTCCAAGATGGGTAGTTTTAAAAAATGTTTCGCAGACTGCCGGCGGCGATCTTTTGTCATCATGCCGAAGAAAGACGAGAGCCAGAGGGATACGTCCAAGGC
>VURO01038175.1:0-16822 GCA_015108175.1 Pelvicachromis taeniatus
CTACTTTTTGCACGAGCTTTGAACCCTGCGGCTTATTGTCCGGTGCGGCTTTTCTAAGGCTTTTTCATGATTTTTGTGACATCGTAAGAGGATTTGTTTTGGTTTGTTCCGCCATTTTGCCTGGCGGAAAGGCATGTGATCAGACACGGAAAAGAGTGATATGTTGGTCACATGTCCATCCACCAACCAAAGTAGGCACTACTTTGTACGGCACGTACGAATTAGCACGAAAAAGAGACTAGATTAGCAAGCTGGCTCTCGCTGGCCCTGTACCCATATCTGCAGCAGGTCTCCAAGGTGAACAGCCTCTGGCATGTTGGAACAAGGCAGCTAAGGGAAGTCGGCAAGTCAGATCCATAACTTCGGATTGGCTCTAAGGGCTGGGTCGGGCGGGCGGCGGTGCGCGGCCCACTTTGCGGGGCTCTTCCGAGGCTGGTGGCGCAGTCGCTCCGTTGCCCTCCACCTGCAAGGCGGGCCGTGTACCGCCGCTACTAGCAACTGGCCCGCTCGCTAGCGCTACTAGCCCACTCGCTAGCGCAACTAGCCCGCTAGCGCACCTGCGGCTTTTAGTCTGGTGCGGCTAATGTATGAACAAAATATGATTTTTTTCATAATTTCAAGTTATGCGGCTAATATTCAGGTGCGCTTTGTAGTCCGGAAAATACGGTAATAAGAAAAATAATGCTGCACATCTAATGTCATATAATGAAAATGATGCTCTTGATAAGCCTAAAGTTGATCCTGTATAGAATAATTTCTCACGTCTGTGCTGGCACTTTTGTAGATGGTTGCTCATTCCTCTGGTGAAACCCTGCTCTAAGGCTGTGATACAAATGGACTGAAGGTCTTTGTCAAGTCTGAACTGCGGGGTGATTTTTCTCCATCTAATGACTCAGATAAAAATCGTGAACAAGTTCAGCTCTCTGGCACCTCACCTTTGGGTAAACGTGTCACTGTTGTATCAGTTACTCACACTGTGGTTTGCCTTGTGGAGACATATATAACTAAATCCTTCCTTATTTCTGTGAAATCTTTATTGACACTCTTTTATACCTCCAGTAGTTTGCAGAATAAAATAGTCCAAATTTGACTTTACTATTTATTAGATGCATTTTTATTTATTTTGTGGTTTTCTTTGAAGACTCGTCTACTTTTCTCCTTTTCGCTCTTTGTATAGTGGCGCTCTTAGCCTGCTGTCTTGGTGCTGGTAAGTAAAGGGGAAGTTAGTCACCTTCTCAGCAGATAATTGCTTCCATTCAGTTGTTGTTAGAGCAGCTTTGTGATCATATAGGAAGAGAGAAACTCACACTTATAGGTATATTGTTTGGCACTAATGAGGGTCTTTCTGGAGGCAGGAGGGTGTTAGAAGAGATGACGAGCGATGGATTCATTTTACGTTTTTACGCTTTGTGTGTTTCTGTTGAGATGACCGTTACCACCACGACCAAGCTACCAGTGAGCATTTACTGACAACACAGATTTGTGTTGATATGTGTTACAGGAACAGTTAGGGATGTTTGTTGGGTTGTCTTTCTGTGACTAAAGAGTAAGTAAAATCGATGACATAGTAGAAGTGAAGGCTACAATCTTCATATGTAATTCAAGTGTTACAAATGTTGTGTGCGCTCGTGTACGTGTTTGTATGGAGATGGAGTGTCTCTTTAAGTAGGACAGTAGAAATTGATGGCCAACTCAGAAAGCTGACCTACATAGAGGCACAGACAAACTAGTTCCCTCAGCATGCATGCTGAGCCCAGTTGCTCTGCAGAAAATGCAGAGGAAGCAGGCATATTGTCACTGTAAACATTTATTAAATGCATACTCTAGATCCATCCATCCATTCGCTAGTCACTTATCCTGTTTTTTTAGGTATAAATAACGCTGCCACGTCCCTAGTGTTGTGTGTCTACTGTGGCATAGGATTATTTTGTTAATTTGGTGAAAAGCTTGTATTTAATTCTTCATTTATTTTATTTTTTCGTTCCACGACCTGTTTATCGACGTTAGGAGTCCTATTTTCTATCTGCAGTTTTCAGGAGTCGAGATTAATGGAGAAATGTAATTGATCAGACCAGAATATAAAAACAATCCAAACAAGTGGTGGCACAAAGTCATCTGAGCGCCATAAAATGATAAAGGCCAAGCGTGAAGAAAACCACAATCATATTGAAATCTAATTACACCAATTTATAGTCGCATTGCTTTCATCTAATTGTTTTCTGGCGTCTTGCTTTATATCATTCTGCTGTTGAAAGCTCCTTCATGACATTTCTCAGCAATCAGTAGATGTCCTTTTAAATGTCGTATAAACTAATAAGTTCCAGCATTTTAAAGCCTGAGAACTTTTGCTAACAATGTAAAACGCCACATGTGATAATTGTGGCTCAATTTTAAGTAGTTCTCCTACCACCTGATGCTCTCTCATACAGCCACCTACTCATACAGTACGGTAATCATCACCTCTGCTTTTTTGCTCAGATGGAGGGCTGACACACTGCACACTGTGCAGACAGGGTCCAAAGAGAGATTTGCATTGGTGAAGTCTCGAGGGGGCTAGTGCATTTACACACCTACACAAAGCATTTCATTGTAATTGACATATTTTCTTTACTTTTTTTTTCTTCCTTATTTTTAATCGTGGTTTTGCTGAAAGAGCTCAGCTGTCAAATGAAACTTCCCACCATATTAAACTTATGCAGTGCACATTTCATGGTATTATTACATAACGAGGCTATTTATTAAGTAACTAAGTCCATTATTACCCTGTAAAAACAATAAAAGAAATAATACATTTTGAAATAAGTAATAGTAAAATGCAAAGTATGTACTTATTTACAACGTGTATTTCTGTCTGTGGCCCAAGAAAATATTTTAAGGCTTTTCTTAAACTCCTTTTTTTGTTTCACAATGACCAGTACTAATGTGATCGTGTATGTGCACACAGTACTGTGCAACAAAGATTAAAGCCATGAAGAAATGTACTGTGATGAATTCATGTTGCAATCTCACAGCTGAACCAAAAACTTCTTATCAGTCTCATCTTCTGAGTGTTGTCTGAAACAGTGCTCGTGGCTCACTCTATGGTGCACTTCTGGGATTAATTTTACATCGAGCGTCTTCAGTTCCCCACAGACTCATAGGCATCAAAGCAGTCATATTTATTTGTTTTGGATTTTTATCAGCTCGTGCCTTGACTTGTGACTAGGGAATCCGGGTATGCCTAAGGGACCTGTAATAACGCTTGGTGTTTGTCTTTCTGTTTGTCTTTGTGTTTTTATCTATTAACCAATAAGAAAAACTTTATGTAATTTACTACAGATAGTTGTCAAATCTCGCTGCTGAAATTGAAGATGCGTTTACTGTGGGTTTAAAAGACGACACTTATAGATGGACATCTGCAGAGAGATGATGTAAACATGGCCATCTAAGTTCTATATTTACAAAAACATAATGGATTATACGTTGAATCTACTTCGACTGTGGGACCCTTTTCAGCAGCAGTGCACTGATCAGTAAACATTCATAGATGTGTGCTTTTTTTCTCTCTCTAATGTTTCAGGAGTTTTAAAAAGAAAAATATCTCTTTCTATTCACAATATTTTCTCAAATTTGTTCATTCTCTATTCTCTCTTCTCAGCTATATGCGCCCTGTGCTGTTAGAGAGTTCATGGTGTTAACTGTATTAAACAGGGGATTAATGCCCGGGGCTCTGGATCTCTGGTAATAGCAGACGGAAATACTGATCAAAGGACTCTAACTGTGCCGTGGGTGTTCGGACTGCCTCTGTCTGCTTCTCTGCATTACAAGAAGATTGGGCTTGGAGGATACACCACATAAGCAGACAGCGCTGGGGCTTGGTGTAGGTTTACTCTGGGATGGACACGTGAAGGTTCCATCAAGTATAATTAGGGCGCGACTGCCAGTTCAGTGGTAAAGTATAGATAATATGAGACAAGATAAAATATACCTTTTCTGTCCTTAAAGCGAGGAGATAGGTGGAGCAGTTTAGTTTTAGGTGGGTGCAGTTCTGTGTGTTTGTGCGTGTCTACACGTGTATGCACATAGGCGCTTCTGTCTTCTCGATTTGTGTCTGTATGTTCCATTTGTGCTGCATCCCAGAAGACATGAACAACACATCCTCCAGGCTTCTTACCTTTGTGGTGACAGAGCAAGCAGTCAGAGCTGCTTAGCAGCAGGCTCCTCTCATTAGATGCATCAGCAGCAATATTACAGCCCCTGCTGTGAAAGCATTGGAAGTGCACGTTTATAAACTTTAATTGTTTGCTAAGTGGTTAGACGTATTGAAAGTATCTAACGTGTAAAATGATCAGCAGCAGTTAAAAGTTCAACTGTCCGCAAGGAAGAGCCCTACACGCGTTGTTGTTAAGAGCCTTTTGGTTCATTTGTGCTTAATATTGACCTAGAAAGCTGTAATGAGCCCTAGGTATATACCTTATGATACATATGTGCTTTGCATTTTCATGAGTCATCAGAGACTTGGGCTGTGGCTGCTATACATAGCAGCTGTAAATTAATGTTACCCTTAGCGCTTCTCCTTGCATGTTTATGTGCTCACAAATCATTAACACAATGGGGTAAAGTATGGTGATAGTGCCCTCACTACTGTTACATTTCACATGTATTTGTTTTCATTTATTTAAGTAAGGTATTATCCAATTTGTTAGGTTTTGTGTTTATAGGTGTATTAGTTTCAGCAGTGACAAAGAAGCATTTAAAAGTCAAAGGAGTCAAAGCCAAGAGTTCTCCTTGAATTTACAAGTTTTCCCAGGCTTGGTGGTGCTGGTTGGGTTAGGGTGTGTGAAAAGCATCAGAGCAACAGAAGCAGAGAAACCTGCACTGAGTGTGAAATAAAGACTGAGTATGATGAAGTTGGTAAATGGCTGTGAAAGTAGGCTCCCCGCCGGTTCTGTGGAGCGGCGAGACGAGGCCAAGCCCAGTTCTGGCTAATAAGTGTGAGCAAGTGCAGCCAAGAGGCCTCAGCCAGTGGCCGCATAACACCTATTATCAGCCTTACTATAAGACATCCATGTGTTTCCATTTACAGGGTATTGTTTAAGCTGTGGGAAGGTTCTTCAGTGTGAGGATGTTGACACGTCTCTGCTTGTGTCTGTCAGCGCTGACAGTCTTTAATAGTTTTGTGGGGGTCAGCCTCCTGCTACGTGTGGATAGTTGGAGGAAGAATGGCCAGGATATATGAGGACAATCTGGCTCTGCTGACACCCCGCCGAAGGAGGATGGGAGAAAGGAATATTTCTGTTACTGCTATTTTGTGGCCTGTAATTGTCTGTAAGGTCTGTAAAATAGGATAGCAGAGCAAAGAGCTGCACTGCAATGGCAGGGGACAGAGGTTCAGAAAGAACACGGGGGACTGATAAAGGAGGTGTGTGCTGAGCCGACGAGCGAGAGAAATGTGGATGTTTGTTGTGTATTGTGATACTGTGAATGTGACGGTGTGTTCCAGCAGTAGTTTACACTACAGCCAAATGTCTTTTTTCCCCCCTTTTTTCCCATTTAAACAGATCCAGTCATGGGTGGAAGGACCCTGCTGGTGGTATCTGTGGTGGTGGGCTTGGCCCTGACCCCAGTGGATATAATAGTGCAGTGGAAAATGTCCTGTCAGTTGATGGAGGAGCTGCCTGTAGCAGCAGGAAGGAGTGTGGCGACAGGGGCCATGTGTGTTAACCTCTTTCCTTGTCACTTTTTCTGTCTTTCTGCCCACCCCCCTCTCTACTTTCATCTCCACCTCTTTCCCTTTCTCTTTCCGTCTTTGTTCCCCTAGACTCCACTCACACTACCTACAGACCTCCATGACAAATTACTCCTGGCGGTTGATTTGTTGGTTGTCAAAAGTGCTCCTTGTGCCCGCCATGAAGGTGGGGCGAGCAGGAGTAGAAGGTGCTTCTCCCCCACCCCCACCCCCGCTCCCTGCGCTCCTGCCCGTCGTCATCACCTGTCCCCTGTCTCCCCCACCCTCTCTCGTGTGCTCTCGCTACAACTCAGTTTAGAGACGTCTCAGTGGATACTCACATTGTGTCTCATAAGATCTCATTAGATCTGACGTTGTCCGTGTTTAATCAGCTTGCACGTTGGGTTTCCAACCGTCTTTTGACAAGACTGTTTTGATATGTTCTTGCTTGTTTCTAAAGAGAGACTTTAGGAGGATCTTTTGTTATTTACGGAGGAGGAAGTGAAGGAGGAGCAGAAGAGAAAAATGTGAGTGAGAGATAAAGACTTTATGACAGAGCTATAGATGTCACTGTTTGTGGTAGGCTGTCTGCTATAGTAAGTAGCAGGAACAATTCTGCCCAAAGAAATCATTATTTTACACGATGATCTGATGAAGCAATAAGCAGCTTAGGATGCTAATGTACTATAATGTACTTCATTTTCAGTCATGTTCCTGCAAAGATGTGGATATTAAGACACTTAAGCTACTAAATATTTGCAAATCAGCCTGCATAGGAATGGGCGATATGGATAAAGTATAAGGCAAATTATTATTATCTACCTGAAACTAACCAAATGGGAATTGGTTTTTCCTTTGCTTTAAACACCTGACAAATAAAGGTGTTTAATCACATTGATTCAAAAATCCTGCAAATCCAGTGCTGCCAGAAAGTGGTGCTGCTCATCGATTTGCAGCATAGCCAGCAAAGGCCCAGTACAGCAAGATATATTGAAAGGATAAACTACCTCGGTATAATAAATACTGCAAATTCTCTGATGGTTGACAAATCTCTCGTTTGCGCACCCCGTGGTATCGTATGTGTTGGTAGGCGAATATGTGCAGATGCGCAGGAAACCAGGCTTCCCCTCGAGTCCTTGACCTTGAGATTTGTCCTGTGAAGTGGATGATGACTGAGCTGATGCCTGAAGACGTGGATTTGTCTTGACGTTCGTGCGAGTAACAACTGTTGTTTCACATTTGTGTTCCGCTTTCGTCTCACGTTAGGTGGACGGTTAACATATACAAAATTAGACGGATGGCGCTGTCTGCGGAGTGTGTCGGTGGGATGGCTTGTTGTTTATAGCAACGGCTGTTTAAGCTCAGTCTGCGGCGATTTTATTTCGTCAGGTTTTTTGCTGTTTTTGAAAAGAAACTCGTGTCCCTTTCAGTCCCTTGCTCTGGTTTATTCACTAACAGTTTGCCTTTCCAAAAAGTAAGCTGTACAGATGCTAGATTGCTTTGTGTGTCACCATCAAAACACAGACGAGTGCATTGCAATCCACTTGTGTTCAAAAGTCTAAAACCATGTTGTCTCTCTGTGTCTTTTTTTTTTTTAAAGAGGGGTTAAGCTTTTATCCTATAAATATGGCATGAAAATCCCACTGTCAACGACACATTCATTCTAAGGCCTGTATTAACATAAAAATGAGGGCTTGTTATACAGTGAGATTTCAATAAAAAGAACACAAAATGCATTTAATGAAATTCAGATGCTGGGCCCTAGCTCCCTGAATCTCATTAAATGAGCTTTGTGCTGTTTTTCCATCTTCTTTTTGTAGAAGAGGTCCTTGAGTGCCCTTAATAATGTGGCAGATTTCATCATATTCCTGATTTAAAGAGGACAATGTCTGTCTTGTTCACTTGTTCTTTTCCATGCCCAAGCCAATCTCCACAGATGTGCTTGCATAGTTTCTGGATCTGGCTCATGATAATATTCCTTCTTTTTTTTCTTCTTTTTTTAGTTACTGAAGTTTTGTGAGGTTTCTCCACTAACTCAGTCTCTTCTTGTGCCCCCTCCCCTCCCTCTTCTGTTTCTCTCTACATAGGATTTGGTTTCATAACATTTGACAGTGAAGACATCGTAGAGAAAGTCTGTGAAATTCATTTTCATGAAATCAATAACAAAATGGTAAGTCCACGCATTTTTTTTTCCAATTCCAGGTGGACGTCGAAGGATTAATATTTGATTTCTTCTTTCCTTAGTATTAATAGCACAGCTGGTGTGGGTGCATATGTGTGTGTGTGCACGTTCATATGCACAGGTTAGCACACACACACACATACAGACACTCTGTGGGTCTCTGGGTCTCGGGGATGTGAAAGCAGTGGTGTGTACTGCCCACAAACCGTGAAATTGTGTGGCTGAGTTCTGCCTGTCAGGCTGAGGGACGGGAGAGTGGAGCCTGTCCCTCTCTTTCTGAATCCCCTACCACACACACAAATGCACGCACACACACACACGCACGCACACACAGGTAGAGATGTCCAGGGATCCAACAGGGAGGCTACTGGCAGAGGCCGAGTTCATTAGTCAGGGATTAACACCTTCCACCAGTGCCAGTGATGCTTGTTTTATTTACACCAGTAATATGGTCATCCCAGAACTCCTCGGAGTTCAGCAGCAGTTTTCTAAGTCATCATGTAACTTATGATAATTGGCAGGAAGCGTTCTCGGTGTGGTAAGTGTGACATTAGGTCCCCTTCACCCAGTTCCACCCTGCAGGCCTCTTAAGAAATCCTGCTTCATTTAAGCGGGTTTGTGGACTGTAATTGATTGGAGGGAGTAGTCGTCTTACTGCCCTTCAGCGGCGCTCCTTCTCTTCGGTGTGCATCTTCACTCTCCTTCACAGCTCTACCCTGGAAACGACTGACTGACTGGGTATGTGACTGACAGGACCAGTGTAGTAGAACCGTGTTCACCAGGGACCACTCCAGGTCACACATGACCCCCGGTTTATGTCCCGGCGTGTCACGGCACTGCATCACAGTCGGCGCTCAGGCCCGAAACACAAAAAGCCAGAGTGTGACAGAAATAACTGTGTGTGCATGGAAGGTAGCGTGTCACAATCAAATGCTTCAGAGCCTTTGATTTGTAGACGCAGCACCGTGTGAACACACAAAAATCACGCATCAGTATGAAGTGTAACATCTGACAGCTGTAGATTTTCTAAACCCATCCCTTCAAAAGAAAATTTAAGTTACAAAAATAGTGGATGCAACTTTTTGTTTGGTACCAAATCTGATCTCTGGAGAATTTTCCAGGTTGGCATATTTTGAGCCCCTTTCCACTTTTTAACTTAATTTAAATTAGCGTGATGTAAATTACGAGGCTGAATTTCCTCAATTTAAAAAAAAATTGTTAATCTTGTACTTTAAAAAGATACACTATTACGTATCAGTACGTTACTAAATTAGCCGCACATGAATTAAGGTTTTTAAATGAAGTTTAAAAAACACTGGTGGATTATTCAGATTTTGAAAACATAAAACAATCCGATCTTTTATAACTGTCATTATTCAATAAACAGTTATAGAAAGTTAAGAGCAGTTAAATAATTTGCTTGTAATTTTGCAGGAATTAAGAACTTAAACAAGGCGTTGCCCAATTGTCTTGTATGTGGGGACATGCTGTGCATAGCAGTTGAAAGCAAATACCTGTCAGCGAATATTATTAGAAACATAAAATCTCCTGATACACCTCTGTCTAACAGGCTTTATGTGAGAAAATGAGCACATGGTATATACTTGGTCAGCGATGAGGTGTATGTGCAGTCGGTCCACTGTAGCTAGCCCAGCTGCTCAAAACATCTGCTCAAGTGGATTCAAACTCACAAATAGTGTTACTGTCATGCCAACTTCCATAGCCCAGGGATTCTCTGGCATTTGCATTCCAGCGGCAAATACACTTTCTATCCAGAGAAATGGGATCTCGCATGCAGGAGAATAGTTTTATCAGATTATTCAAAGCATATACTGTTAATAAGTGTGATGTAAAAAAAAACAAAAAAAATAGTAACAGTGTTGTCATGAAAAGCATGTGTGCTCTTTCATCCACAGCCCAAATCTTTGCCTGAAAGGATGATATAGGAAAAATAAGAACACTTATAAGTTGAATTATATCTTCTAATTATACATATACATAGAAAAGATTATTATTACTAGAGAGAAGGATTTTTTGAGGAAGAGCATTATTTGAGAGATGGATGAGAAATTATATGCTATTTTTGTGGTCTTATCCTCTCTTGTAACCTGCCAGTAACATCAAAGCTTTCTCTGGTGCAACAGTCACTGTATGGAAATGACTTGCTGTTACGTCACAGCTAATAACAGTTACTAATGTTGTTATTTATTAAACCTTTGCTGCTGAAGTGCTGTGTAAAGTGTAAAATGGTAATTTGCTACTACGGGGGATGCATGGGGAGTTTGAGTGGTCAAAAGTGCACGTGACACACTGTTGTGCATTGTGACATGTTGAACCTAATAGGGCGTGCACAGAAAATGTTCCAAGTGCCACATAACTGCAAGAGCTGTATTCATAGCCTGGTCACTCCACCTGGGAGTCCTAGAAACCCTAACAGACAAGATGAGATGTTTTTTTTTTGTTTTGTTTTTTTACTCGCTTGGGGTGGAAAGGACAGCATGAGGGCTGGTTTTCTAAGGCTTTTGTCACCTTTGTAACAGCCCCTGTTGCCAATACCTACTGCACATTAAGTTCCTTTGGATACAGGAAATAAATCTCCTACAAAGTGCTGACATCTAGGAAGGATTGTCAAAAGAGAAAAGAATCTGGAGTGCGTTGAGCATTTTTCTAAAATACAAAATGTTTTTTACCTTAGTTGCTCATTGGAGGAAACTGGTTATCCGGTGTCTGAAGCACCAGCACATAAAATAAAAAATGCCTCCTGTCTTCATCCTTATGAAGTACTATACAGAAATAGACCTCATCCATCCTCCCCATGAGTGTTATCTAAGATGGTTCTTGAATAATTGATGCAGACAGAAATTCCACCCCACTTGGGAGGGTTGTGGATGTACAGGGCAGCCCACCTTCTCCTTGCATGTCCTCTCAGGAGCTCTGGCGCTGTACCGGGGTCAGCGTCCACTCAGATGTGAGGGACCGGACCTTTAAGTGACTTGGTCGCTCACCCTGTGTTCATGTGCCAGCGAGGCCTCGCTCTCTCAGGAGCGCTTCTTCTCTGTCACTGTGCGTTCTGCCTCATACATAATTAAAAACAGGGTGCTGCTTAGCAAGAGTCTCATAACCTGTGACACCAGCTGCACTGACTTCTCCATTAGCCTGCTTTAGCAAATGTAGGCTGTGATAAAAGTATCGATCATCTCCTCCAGGGCCTCACGTGATTGTGGAAACATGATTTAGCCACATTGGTGCCCACCCCTATATTAAAACCAGTAAATATTTTCAGAGTAAAAAAAAAATCAATACGCGGGAGATTACTTGACAGTTTTCTGATACTTTTTTAACACTTTATCACACCTTCCCCATATATGAATGTCTATATCATATTGTGGCGAGACAGCACCTTATTAACAAGTAACGGCTGTGACCCACCACCACCACCACCACCCCACCCCCACCTCAACAAATCACATACACAACCCTGCTGTTATGCATGCACAGCTAATTCATAATAATACCTATCAAGTATTGGCTCTTATGAGTGAGCAGTGTGCCATTAAAATGGAGTCACATTGGTTTCAGTGAAGTGCTTTAATGTAATGTTCTTTAATGTGTTATTTTCAATATTCAGCGAATGAGTAGCGAATGATCACAACAGGAGGGAGGAATTTTCTGTTCGCTGTCAATTTCTCACTGTGTCTTCCTGACATGACCAGCCAATTACTGCGCCGAGGAGAATAAGCTCCGACTCTCCGAGTCGCTAAGGAGAAGACTAATATAAGTAGGCGTTTATACAATAGCTCCTAATGCAGAGATACAGATGTACTCTGCACAGTGTATTGACTCTAGCATAATGTTGAAAGAGAAGTAGTAAAATGTATAATGCAGCCCATATATTTCTGCGGCTACGACGTATGTTTTACAACAGCACCATATGGCACTTTGCTGTCATTGAAAGCAGGGAAAGCATTGTTTTTCTCCAAAAGCATCTTGATCAGCTTTTTCTCTTTTTAATGCTCTGAACGGATAAAATAATTCAAGTTAGTACTTAAAGGGGCTTTTGGATTCGACTCATTTGTAGGTCTTTATACCAGATTTACAATAATGAATGTGTCATTACAGCCAGCTGGATAAAGTGGCCTGCTCTGGTGCATGCTGTATAATACTGTGCCAGATTTTTATGCACTTTCAATGTTTGGACCCTTATGTAGCACACAGCACCATCTCTGATTGTATTGTGCGATACAGACACTGACCACAAAAAGAAAACCGGTGTCCTAAAGAATCATCTTCAGTGTCGAGATGAGCAACAGATGGTTTGCTCATCTCAACATCATTGAGTCAGTGCGGGTTTATATGAAAAAGCAGAAGCAGCTGAGGCCGTCTAAATCAATAGATGAACTGTGGCGAGTTCTCCAAGATTCTTGGAATGACCAAACTACCCCGAGTGCTGAACAAATGTTGGTGAGTGTGCGGAGCAGCGTTTATGCTACTCAAAAGCAAAGGGTTGTCACACCAAATGTTAATGTTGATTTAGGGCTTTTCTGGTTGTTGCACTATTAGGTTAATTCAGTGGTGGAAGGGAGCATTGTTTCAATTAGCGTTAGTAGTGGAGAAAGCATGACATACTTTGGGAATATTTGAAAATGTGATTGCAATGATTATATGAATAAAATAATTCCTATTAGGTTAAAAACACATCAGGAGGAGGGACTTCTAAATCCACTTTCTGTTTTCTAACAGGGGATCAATAAGGTATCAAACTATATCATTACTTGATCATGATTGGACCGTAAATGAAACATTTTTTTGAATATGTAAACATTACCTTTTTTTCCAGTTTACTCTTTTAGTCAAAGGGCTCCATTTCTGGTGATTTTTACCCAGCCTGTGCAGAGTTCTGGGTATTTTTCCTGCATAGCGCTCTTAGTTTAACTTGGTAATCTGCAGGGATTGCTGTGTTGATTTGAGTTTGAAGCCATGAGGTTTTAAAGTGTGCATGGTACCCTTGTAGATCTTATATTGCATAAATAACCCCTGGACACACTTGGTTATTGCCAAAGACTAAACGTGTTATCAGTATTTTGAAAAAGATTTTTACAGAGAGAGACTTAAGTCTTTGGGCTGTTGAAAATGTCTTGGAAAATATTTTTTTTAAAGACTGGAAATCTTTAACAGTCTTTGAACATGAAGTGCTTAATAAGGGAGTGGGACCACCCTTTGGAGTAGTTTAAGTCCCTCATGGAGGGTTGCCTTACAAGTTCTCGACTGTAAGTAATTGGATGTTTACCGCTTACTGAAGAAGGAAAGCTTTGAGGGATGAAGGAGGTTGAAATCCACTTTGCACTCTGCTCTCCAGGATGTCCCATAAAAGCTCAGTGATGTTCACATCTGCTGAGCGAGGAGGTGATGGAAGCCATTTGAGTTTAACCTGATGATCATGGTCTCACTGTTGAATGTCTCTCAGTGTCTACAGAGACAATATCATCTTGTAATATAGCAGTTTGACAAGGAAGCAGTGTAAGCATCACGGGGTGCACCTGTCCTTAAAATGACCTCATATTCCTTAGTCTTTATATAACCAGACAGAGAGATAACATCAGACATAATGACTCATGGGAGATTGAAGGCCATTGAAGGCATCGTTTTGTTTTATCCAAAACTTCTTACCATTATCACACGTCTGTCTACCAACACTCAGATGCCCAGTTTTCTTACTGACAATTCATTCTCTCTTGTAAATATATACTTTATACAGCTTTATGAAGCTTTTGTTTTGTTTGTTTTTTTGCTTAGCAGAGGTTTGAAATGAGAGAAATACTCCAGCTAAAATCGTTGAAATGTTAGTTGGACCCATATTAGAGAAAATGGTTTTAAAAATACACGGTAGCGACCTCTTCTTGAAAAAACAAAAAACAAAAAACAGATAAAATGAGTATCAAAGAATCAAATTGTGTGTGTAATTGTCTCAAAAAGCAAAACTCCATTATCTGCTGCCCATCAAAAGGCCCATTAAACTCTATAAACATTACATATTTAGAAAATCTCGACTCTTTCTTTTCTGAGGATGCCTATAAACTGCCCCCGCCTCCGAGTCACCATGCCTGACATTGGGCCGTCAGAGCTGTGATACTCCATGACTATTCAGTTCATGTGTTTTGACTTGTTAGCTCCGAGTGGGAGCTGGAGTAAATGAATCACACTGTTTCCTTTCTTCAGTCTATCAGTCTCCTGATGGAATCCATTCACTAGTGAAGCTAATAACAGCTGTACACCTCCCCCTCCACATGCACACACACACACACACACACACACCTAACACCCACAACATTCATCCCTGAAGGACAGTCATTGCCAGTTCATTCCGCCCACACCTTCCCGTCATACCTACAAGGTTAATATGTATGGGAGATGCATTGAAAAGGTCATAACTGGAGTGCTTTACCGATCTGTATCATAGAGTCTGTACATAAAAAACAAAAACAAGGACAGTTTGCTCTATTCTCTGTCTGTGGGCTACTATTACTACACATGACAGAAGTAGTGTTTGTGATGTCGTACAAGTCCATGTTTGAATACACTCTGGTGCATATCTATGCCTCAAAACTTTAACTGCAATATTACCAAGTGCAATTTTTTTTTTTTGTTGATCTTATTCTATTCTACTGTTTTTATCATAATTTTTGCTGCTCTTAACTTTGTGCTGTCCCACTTTGTGCCGTGACCAGTCAAATTTCCCCCGTGTGGGACTAAAAAAGGTTTACCTCTTATCTCGCTCTCTCTCTTCAAGCCTAGTTATTAGTAGATAGAGAATAATAAACTGCCCAAAAGAAATCAAATCTTAATTTTAAAGCACAACAAGGAGAGTTTAGAAGAAAAAAAAAAAGTAAGCAAAAATTGAAAAGAATTTACAGGAACACAATTGGTCAGGCTAATATACACTACATCTTATCAATTTTTTTCCTTATCATTGTTAAGCTGCACTCTCCCTGAAAAATAGAGAAATAAAGTAAATAATTACCCCAAGTAGGCCTGTAGACTTTTTAACAAGCGTTCTTTCCAGGGAAAGGACCCAAACAAAATATAATTTAGTACATATATCTGTTGTTATTTTACCATGCTAGACTTTCCAAACTGATGGTTTGCTGGGATGGCATCTGTCTCCTTATATTATACAGCTTTGTGGGGTTTCTGGGTTTGGATTCTTTTATGCTTCCAACAAAGTAGCTTACAGCCAGCTTGGGGAAACTTAAAAGTCTACAGTTGATGTATACTGGAGCCTAACAAGCATAATTATCCTAATAAACCTTCTTGGAAAGTGTAAATGTGGTTATACTGATATTCTCAGTCCTCATAATATTAAACTAATTGTTAGTGTTAGAAGAAGTAGCAACTGGATTAGAAAGCACACCTAGTCAGGTAGGTGGCCCTCCTAGTCTACAGATCAGTCAGGGCGGTTTAGTTAAGGACACGCAGTATTGTGCATAATCATGAGCCAACCTTTTCTTTATAGTTTACTTCCAAGGAGCCAAATTTATTTATTTTTAAGTGGTCTTGTATACTAGTTTTCAGGCTTTCTAAAGACCTTTCAAAGTTTTTCTTTGAATATTGGCTGATTTTTCAAAACTTTTCAGTCTAGTACTTGTACCTGACTATTTTCAGATTTTTTTTGTTTAGTAAGGCACTTACCACCTATGAATCATTCAAGTATAATAAACACCCAATGCAAGGTATACACCAGTGTTGTATCTATACATAACAGACAACTTAGCAAATAATGTTTTAATTTGTATATTTAGACATTTTGTCTCAAAAACATGTCATTTTTCCCATTTCTGTATGACATTTCTGCTCTATGAAAATGCCAAAAATAACACAGTTTGACAGACATAAAATAATATTGGTGCACCAACAAGATGACTCCCAAAGAGGGATTAAACAAAGACTTGCTATATCATGGCATGGTGTGCATTATATCCTTAAAAATATATACATTTTTGAGGAAACTGTACAAGTGGAAGACAAAAGACGTGATTTGATTTACACATGTTTCAAAGCAAGAGAACAGCGGTTAGCTAGCACTTATTAGGATAACTGAATGACATTTTATATAGCACTAAGTGAACCAACCAAGGTCAGCCAGCAAAGACCACTGGAAGTCTAACACTGGCTAGATCATATCAGAACATGTCACCTAATTATTGCACACTTTATCGATAAAAAAGGGTTTCACTTATTCTTTATGTTATTGAAACTTCAAACACAAGCCATATGTGTTCAAAACTTTTTAGTATCAGTATTGCCTTTACAGACATACAGTGGCTTGCAAAAGTATTCGGCCCCCTTGAACTTTTCCACATTTTGTCACATTACAGCCACAAACATGAATCAATTTTATTGGAATTCCACGTGAAAGACCAATACAAAGTGGTGTACACGTGAGAAGTGGAACCAAAATCATACATGATTCCAAACATTTTTTACAAATAAATAAGTGAAAAGTGGGATGTGCGTAATTATTCAGCCCCCTGAGTCAATACTTTGTGGAACCACCTTTTGCTCCAGTTACAGCTGCCAGTCTTTTAGGGTATGTCTCTACCAGCTTTGCACATCTACAGACTGAAATTCTTGCCCATTCTTCTTTGCAAAACAGCTCCAGCTCAGTCAGATTAGATGGACAGCATTTGTGAACAGCAGTTTTTAGATCTTGCCACAGATTCTCGATTGGATTTAGATCTGGACTTTGACTGGGCCATTCTAACACATGGATATGTTTTGTTGGAAACCATTCCATTGTTGCCCAGGCTTTATGTTTAGGGTCGTTGTCCTGCTGGAAGGTGAACCTCCGCCCCAGTCTCAAGTCTTTTGCAGACTCCAAGTGGTTTTCTTCCAAGATTGCCCTGTATTTGGCTCCATCCATCTTCCCATCAACTCTG
>VURO01038177.1:0-15467 GCA_015108175.1 Pelvicachromis taeniatus
GTGCTGCTTCGGTAGGATGCATTGTAGAGCAATATAACCAGGCAAAGCATGAAACACACACACACACACACACACACACACACACACACACACACACACACACACACACACACACATTTCATTTTGGGGTAGTCCAGCCCTGTGGAGTTTTCAGCATCACACTATTAGTCTTATTTACTTTTAATGTGACAGAGACCGAGAGCAGCACACCACAGCCTTTTATTACAAAGCCTTGAGAAATTGGGGGTCATACATCACTCTCCCTCTCTTTCCTCTCTCTCTCTGTCTATCCCCTGCATTGTTTCTCCCTATATCCATCTATCAATTCATGCTCCTTTCAAAGCAGACAGGATGCATTGTCTTAAGTTCACATATGGCAGAAAGCAGCCTCCTCTCCAACCCTCCCCTCTTATCTGTCTCCATTTTCCACTATAATTCACTTAAAGGTGGCATCTCCAAGTCAACAAATGGAAGAGATTTAATTGGAAAGAGTTACGGGGAAGGTGGGGCTGTTTATTGTCTGCAGTGGTGGCTGAAGGAGAGACATCCACTGATGGAGATAGAGGAACTGACTTTGCACAACACACTGGCAACAGACACAGATTCTCCTCTTGGAGGCGAGCTGCTATGAAAACATGAGCTACTCTAACATATGAAATGCAGCTGAGGAAGTACCAAAAGCTGCCAAGTGTGGTTGACTTTTTTGTGTGTTAAATGAAACGCTTGCAGGTATCGTGAGTCTTGGTAGGGAAGAGCCTCTTTTTTTTGCCCATCAGTGCTCCCCACCATTACTGACAAGAGCGATCTTTTGGCTGCATGAACAGGAATCAATGAAATGGCCTTAAAGACATTCAGCTGCTTCTTCTACACTTGGAGGTGAAGAGTATGGCCAACCTGCGTCAGTTGGACCCCAATGTCATTCGTTCCGCTCTCTCTTCCTCCAGCCGTTTCCATGGTATTTTGCCTGGAGGACAACGTAAGAGAGCCCAAAGCATTCTGGAAAACCAAGTTCCTGTTTTTCCTTAGCTCACAAATGTTGCCGTCTATTCCAATGCACATTGCATGGAACGAATCCAGGGAAGCAGGTTACTCTCTTACAGCTAACTCATTTTTTAATTCATCATTCAAACAATGAAGAAAAACTCAGACGACCACGCTTCCTCAGCTAAAATCCAAAAATCAATTGCAAAGTTAGCCACAGTCTGCTTACAGCAGTAGCTATACCTTGCAAATAAAGTTAAGGAACGTTTCTTCATTGTTCAGCTGCCGTCTGCTGTTGTTCAGCAGAGGATGATTTAAAAATGTACTGGTCAACATGAGTGAAATGGACTGGTAAGACTGGTCAGAATTACCTCATGAAAATGTAATAAATGTTACAATTTTTATAAAGACTGATTCTTGAGTGGGTATTAACTAAATATTAACCCTGACTTGTCCTGTCTGAATTCAGCACTGACTTAGCACATACTTAGCTCAAAGCTTAAGAATGGGACCAGACTAACCCCTGGATAATTTTATGGTCACTACATCAAGCTACATTTGGATGCCATGGTAATTTGGCTCAGAAAAGATCAATTGAACTACTGGAGGTCAAGAAAACAAGTTTCAGAAACATTAACGTTTAAACCGATTTCTCGCCTTGTAATTTAAAATGTGTACTTGAAAATGTTTTCAAATCAATAGTTCTTTAGCAGGTGTGAGGCAGACCACTTGGGGGTGCTTTTATTCAATCGGTGAGTGCAAGTGAAGCCTTAAAAAGTCTATTTTTGATTAATTCTTCCACCGGTGTGATCAAACCTTAAACCTCCACGTTTCATGCAGCGGTTAAAGTCCTTAAGCTGTATTTAGGGATGCTTTTTTTCCCTGTACGCTAGTTTTACATGATTAAATGTGGAAAATAGATGAAGGTAGGTGTGTTGGAGGCTATTATTAACATTAATTATATTGATCTACATGTGAGTTTTCATGTGAGTGAATTTTACACCCATTTTCATGCTTTCACTGACATCACCCACGTTTTATTATTTGCTAATAATAATTTGAGATGATGCTGAAAGCAGATTAGCTTCAGACATGCAGTTTGATTAGTTAAACCTTATATACAAACAGAGATAGTGTTTGTTTTTGCAGCGAACATGGTTAAGTTTTGATTTTTTATGTTTAAAATAATACACAGTCCTTTCTATCTGCTTTCTATCTATGTGTATGTGCTGTAGAACAGCAAGTCATCGGGGGGAGACAAAAAGAAATGTAGGAAAGATTCGGGGGAAACAAATCCTTTCTCCAACTGCTACTAGAGATTTGATAGCTTAATAAATAACTTTATTGTTTGCTAATGGATAACGGTTCACTGATTTCCTCTCAAGCACAATTAAAAAGTCATCTGTGTTAAATGAAATACTTTAAGCCTGGTAGATCTATATGCTTCCTGCTACTGTTAAATCTTATGACTTTATAACAGTTATTATCAGTTTTCAGCATCGGCACCCTGAACAAAGCTTTGGAAAACAGTGAGGTGTCACAACTTGTTCAACATACATGAGGACAAATATGTCTATTGTTATTTATAATATGTTTCTTAGTTCACCCATAATGCATCAGTTATCACACTGAATGACCAGTTTAGCTGTCTACCTGCGAACCACACCCAAAAATATTCTCCAGCATTAATAGCCCTGTCAAAAAGGCTCAGTATCTCCCCAAATATCCCAGTCCTAAAACTAGAAGCTGCAAACTGCCAAATTCACCATTTTTCTGGCAATTAATTTGTAATTTATTAAAAGGATTTGTAACAGGGACGCAACAGCAGTTTTGCTTTAATATTATTTTGCTCCAAGGCCCAAGTTAATTTAGCAGCTAGTGTCAAGCAAAATGCAGTCGGGGTGTGAACTACACACAAGTCAAAGGGAGCCGGCTTCTCTTAATAAGACACAAACTTCCCTTAAAGCATAATCTGCTCATTTCTGGGGAGTCTCACCACTGATTTGTTTTTCTTTTGTGTCTTCATCAGTATAGATCATGAATACAATTAATCCTAGCCTGTGAGTGTCGCATCTGCTGCGTCCTGTACACTCTGTCCAGACAGCTCACTCACCTAAATCACAGAGTATTTCCTGTAGTGTGAGCAAGCACTTCTTAGTAAGGAAAACTGTGAAAAACAACCACTAATCTGGGGGCCCTCTGCCACTTGGTAACACCTTTAAAATTAGAAACAGAATCAGTGACAATAAAAAATAGGGGAATTAAAGTTTTCTGTTATGTTACCACTCTGACAACCAAGGAAAAACAATATCTTTAACTTTTTATGTCCATTACATTGGACAAAATGAATAGACTAGGTCTCAGCAGGATTACGATTTGAGCTATGATTTGAGTTTGAGGATGTAATATAAATGTATTAAATCAAGGTCCTTACCAGAAAAGTTTAACAAATATGTGAGACCGAGTGGAGCTCTCATTTGTATGGGTGTTTGGGAGTGTATTTGCACAACCTGCTGTGTGCATGTCCTTGAACGCTGCACCTAAAAGATGCTTTCCACGTTCATGCAAACAGTCGCTCACATGCATTTAAGTTTCCAGGTGACAAGAACACACACACACACAAACTGCCCCCTGCAGGTCCCTTAAGACTTCTTATCAGACCTGATGGAAATATCTTTCCTTCCAATAAATCCTCATAAATAGATAAACCAGTCTCTATTAAGAGGAGCTGCTCGATGGCAAGAATCCAGGCGATAACGTGTCGTCTAAAGGCGTCGTCTTACAGAGGCAGTCTGTTTTATGATCAGAGGTCATTTACATTGTCCATGTGTAGTTGCCAGATCAGAAAATGGTGCTGTGCATGTTAAACAGCCCACTGTTTGCCTCCACAGAGTGCGGTGTTTACAAGCAGGACTGGCCACCAGTGATGCTTACAAACTGGGATTCAAGGACAGCTGCCAGTGGATATGATTTGTTTTGCATCCTTGCAGTGACTTGAAGAAATGCTGAAATTTTAGCAAGTCTAAAATCATGCTGGTCTACTTTTTTTTCTTCATTTTTACAAGGAAAAACACTGAGTTTACTCATTCCCATCATTGTGTTCACTTACAAGGACACAGAAAGCGTCCTCCAAAATAGTTGAGGAATTATACAAGCCCCAATGAAAAATGGTAAAACTTTTCATGCAAGAATCCACTGATGGCACTTTCACTGTGAAACTGAAGGGAAGGACACAACATGAATACATGTATAATTAAACTCAAGACATTGCTCTCACACATTTGATTCTATTTAGTTTCCTTTATATAGGGTCACATCACAACAACTGTGATCGCATGTGCTTTATATTGCGAGGTAAAGACCCCCAATATAAAGGATAAAGAACTGCAATATTAGAGAGAACGCGCTATTAATCAGAAGACCCCGTATGACTAAGAAACTGGAAAAAGGATAAAGTCCCTTTCAACATGCAGAAACCTGTGGCAGCACCAGCTTCAGGGACGGGCAGCCATTTGCCAACTGTTTCTTATGTGTTTGTTGTGTCTGAATTATTTTCAGACATGTTAACGTTTGTGTTATCAAACAGAGAGAATTGTGCACCCTTGACCTTTTGAGCGGGCTACTTCACAAGCAGTTTATGCAAAAAAGAAATTGCTTTAATCTTCTTGTTTTGTGCTGAAATAATTGTTTTGTATTGTTCCAGACTTGATTGCAGTACCTTTCACTGACCCGGTTTAGAACCGAGCACAACTTGGAGTTGGAATAATCATTTGTGGCCAAAACATACAGCGTTAACTCAACTCAGCAATGCTACATACTCTTGCTTTTACTGCTGGTGTGAATATATTTTCTTTACTTTTAGTAGACATAGTACATAAAAAACCATTACAAAAACCCCTTGAGAGCTTAAATCTAAAGACACTCTTGAACTGTAAAACTCCACATTTACTTTGGCTTAATAGCTTTCACCTCGTGTCTGTGAAGGTGTTTTTAATTCTGTCAAACTCTGATTTCAAACCTTTGAACTGTGGTTTGCTGTGTAGAGCTGAACATTCATTTTTCATCCTTTTAGATACATAATGTATCCTACATATGATGGTGCAGTTAAAAAACACATCTTCTATGACACATGGGTTATATATTGATAATTAATGTAGGCACAGAATGTCAGCGCCACAAAATTTCTGAGGAGGCAACATGCATTCATATATAGCCTATATTCAGTGACTGCATGCAGCTGTAATATGTTGTGTCAGATTGTCAATACAAAAATCAAGTCACATCGTATATGTCATTGAGCCAAATTTGCTCTCAAGGCGAAAAACAAGTTTGACATCAGAGGTAATTGGTGGTCTGAGAGCAATTAGAGGAAATGTTGTTCATAACTCAACAAGGATAATCTGAAGTGAAGTCATAAATGGGTCATTCCAATATTTCTCTGTTGGGACAGAAATTTCAAACATGGCCAAAGGAGCTAAAGCTGAGATGGAGCTGGCAGCTAACCAATGCTAAGTGTGAGGATTGTCACAAAAACGTTAGCAATATTTACAGCCTTCCTTCACAGTTATTTAATTCACCGTACTGTTCAGCTTCACAGCAATCAACCAAACTATTGTAAAGACACCAAGAAAAAAAAAAGAATTATGTTTTGTGTCTACACCAATAGACCCAATTGTTGCCCAAGTCTAAAAAAAAAGGATGATGTTGAAAATGTAAACAAAAACACAATGCAGTGATATCCAAATCTCATAAATCTATATTTTATTAATAATAGAAAATGGAAAACATAAAATGTTTAAAACTTTACCATTTTAAGAAAAAAATTTGAAGGCAGCAATATATCTCAGTAACCTCAGAATGGGGGAAACAAAAGGCTGGAAAGGAAGGTTGTACCAAAAACAAAGAGCTGGAGAAACTGCTGAGAGTACTTGGCAGCAGTTCAGGAACATGTCTGAAGAGAACAAAAAGAAAGAGAAACAGAATTTGTAGAAGTAACAATGGGCATTCTCAAAAGTAAAGATCATTGTAGACACCATCAACTGTTCCATCAAGAAATGCAGGTTAAAGATATAGAGTGAGTGGGTAAGTGTGAGTGGGCCAAAATTCCTCCACAGCTCTGTAAAAGACTCATTGCCAGTTATTACAACATATTAGGTTAGGGGCGATCACTTTTTCACACAAGTGATAACTTAAACTTAAGAGACAGTCAAAAAAATAGGAAATCAGGAAGGAGGCAAACACTTTTTCACACCACTGTACAAATTGTGGACACATAAAATGACAAATGTGAAATTCTAGCTTCACATATTGAGTATTTTTTTTAAATATATATTTTTTGGAAAAATGGTCTGCTGAGCCACGTTAAGTGTTTTTTTTTTCACACACTGAAATCTGAGGTAATGTTAGAACATGAATATCTCGAAAACTATTAAAGATAAAAGCCTGAAATTCCCACTGCTCTTTCTTACCATCCCAATAAACATGAATTAAGATCTATAATTTTGGACAAATACATTAACAAATGTCTGAGTAGTGGCTAGTTAAAATATGAAGGAGGAAAAAAAACAGTCCAGCACAGTCCCATACTTGAGTACACACTAATGACAAATACTTCTTATTTAAATGTTATTTCATAATTAGTGATAATTTCTCAATGTTATAGTTATATTTCAAAATACTGTAAAATAAAGAATGTAGAATACTTTTAACATAAAATTCTCAGTTACAAATACAAAGAAATGCTCATCTTCATTCAACATTCATGCTGGATTGAACAAATAGGACATGATATTCCAAAAAAAGGAAAAAAAAAATCAGTAGATATTGTGCTATCCAAATAGAACGAAATGGTTAAGCTCTGAGATAATGCTCTAATTAAATACAAAATGCAGTTTTTCAATCATGGTGTCATTTAGTAAACGGATGGTAGTACATGGTCCTGTGTGAAACAGTAATTCCCCCCTAATCCTAATAACTGGCAATGAGTATTTCATATCACTGCAGAGAGATTTTACCCCACTCTTTTTGCATGATTGTTAAATTCAGTCACATTAGAAGGGTGTTCAATCATGAATGACCTGGTTAACGTCATTGCAAGCATTCTTAAAACATTTTGAGTGCTCTGGTAGAGTAGAAACATGCTATGTAAGAAGCAGTCCATTTACATTTAGCTGGTCAGTGCCATTAAACCAAGAAAGATGCAAAGTAATTTTGGAAGGGTCAAATGGCTTTTTTCTGTACTTTTGTTATTATTTCTGAACATGAAGGTCAGCTTAAACTCAAACACATCTGAATAAAAAAAAGAAGAAAAATGTTCCCTTCATGATGCTAAAATTCAGCTTTGTCCATTCTGAAAAAATAACAAAGAACAGCTGTTCTGCATCTACCGTAAGCTTTTGGTCATCGAAGCTACTTGGTCATGAGCTGTGTAATTACCTCCTTTTTTGCCCTGTGAACGTGTCCTCAGCGTGCTTTATATCATACATTTCTAGAAATTTTTACAGTGGGGTCTCAGTCTTGAGCAGACCTACAAAAAGCCTCGCCCACAGGGAAGCAGATGTCTCTGTGTGGGAGCAGCAAACCTGCCACAAGCTACTGTACAAAACCTTAAATTAGGTTGGCTTGGTAGTGGATGACACTTTCGATTACCTTTTTGTTTTGGCCTGAGAGAAACAGTCCAAGATTTAGTGAATCCTGAAAAAAACTAGGTCATAACAAACTTTAGGAGTAGTTTGGAAGAAGGAATAGTTTAGAAGGGCCAGCTATACCTACAAGAACCCTGGGACATTAACAGCACCTCTGGGATATGTTTTTTTTTTTTTTTTGTCTTTCATGGAATAATCTATCCAAATGCACCCCTTAAAGGTATATATGATTTTAATCTATGTACTGCACATCTCAATACAAGAGTGAATTAATCAAATAACACTACAATGTTCTGTACATGACAGCAGTAGCCTGGTAAATGAACTGATTCTTAAATAGTGCCTTTATACCCAACCACTCTACACAATTTGTCTCATTCATCCAAACTGTTTTTGATGATGTGCTCAAAGAAGTAGCAGGATGTGAGATGTGTAGGGCTATCCTCTACCCAGATTCAGCCAAGTCCCACAAAACTGATTGGATGCCACTTCAAAGTTTAAACGCCATTTACACCAGGATCAGAAATGAATGTATTTAATTTTTCTTTTAAAAAAGGACATCATGACTCATATAGCAGAGTTAAAGTTTATAGACTCTGACTGCAGCAATTCCTTGAACTAAATTTAAGAAGCTCTGCCTATAAGGTCCTGATCCAACTACAAAACTACCATCTCGTCAGCTTAAAAACCTTGATACAAGTTCATTATACTCCATCTACTGGAAATCACAAAGGAAAGTTTAGGCTCTTCATCTGATCAGGAAAGGATTATAATATTGCAGTCTGTTTCATTAGGTCTGTTACCACCTCTAAGCAAAATGATTTGTTTATAAATCTCAATGATCTTATTGATTATTGTTAAAAAAAAAAAAAAAGCATGACCTCAGTCAGTAGACATGTAATACATCATGCATCCATCTCTATCCATATAGATTCTCACATCGGTTATTATCCCCAGAGACTCAAACATCAGTTCAGTATTAATGATGTGTTTCCATCTGGTTGTGGCTCATTAGGCTTGATGGGTCCCACCATAGAGTAAACTGTCATCTGATGTGGCCTAGCCTGCAGCATGCAGCTCGGGGAAATGGCAGCCAGTCCAGTCTGACTCCTGTTCTCCTCTTATCTCTGCTGCTCCTGTCATCATGAAGGGAGGAGGGAGACAGCTCACCACAGAGTCTATGGAGGCTGGGACAAACTCCCTGGTGAGTCAGTTAGACAAAGCAGGCTCCAAAAAGTTGGACAGTAACTTAATTAGTGACTTATTAAATTATAGTCCAAGGCAATTGATATTCTGCCCTGCAGCTAATGCAATCATATTTTGCATTTAATTTTTTTTTTCTTCCACTAGCAGCTTGACTTTTGCTGGCTTCAATTATTTTCACAGAACAGCCATCTCATCCTGTCTTTGGTGGTAATGAAAACCTAGAGGGTCTTCATATACTGAGTGCTTCGTCCCCATGTTTTATGTCTTATCTTATTATTTTCTATCCTTCTGTTTGGAAGGATAGAAAATAATAGAACAGAGCATGAACTTTAAGCCAACTGTCCTGTGACTGGCTACCCACTGTAAAAAACTGTTTTAAGCAGCTGATGTCTGTAGCAATCATATTAGAGATATCCTCCATCACAGAAATCATACAGATACAGTTCACAGAGAAGAGCCGAAAAAACTTACACTGAAAACTGATCAGTCAGAGCAGGTTGAAGTCTGAGCATTTGGCTCACAGGTATTACTTGTAGGCGAGTTAGGCCACTAGTCATTAATCCTTAGAGCCTAGAGCAGATGTTCTAGTGTTTAACGATTGTTACAGGTATTTAAGATATTTAACCAGTTATCTTCATTCTGTCTTTAATTTGTCTGAACCCCTTTACACATTTCAGAACTGCCTATATTCGCATCATATTCTAAAAGTCAACAAAACCAATATGCCCTCGGGAAATACATCTACATAAATCACCCCTGTAGAATTGGTAAAAACATCACCTCTAGGCAAGTATTTTTACTGAGTAGTTTCTGTCATTGATTCAAAGTTACATAAGCTCTCTGTCTAATTCACTCAGCTGAGTGGCAATGAGGATAATTTAACAAGATTCCATGAATTACTCTGCATAGGCAACAAGTCCTGCCTGGAGAGTTGCAAGTCAACATGTCTCAATCTGGCAAGGCTGCTGTTTCAAGTGCTCCAGTATGTGATTTTTGTTTTCTTATTTTTTGTTTCTTCTGCGTCACATGACACATGACCTGTTGTTTTATATTCAATCTGATCCACTAAAACAGTAGTAAGGGGTTTTTCCTCCCCAACTTTGATTTGGCGCCACATGGATAGTTAGACATATAAATACTATCTTTGAACACTCCATAGATTTTTAAACATTTTTTATAATTATTTTTTATTTTTTGCCATCAGTGTATACATTTCCCTTGGGTTTGTCTATGTGTTCTCTCTCAGTCTTTATGACAACTCTCACAGGTTCCCAGCTTATCTACTTTTTGTGTAACCTGAAGTTTTTTTGTTTTACATTTGTGACATATGGACTTCTTTCACTCTTATCTGCAAGTACTGGGACCTGTACTACGACGTTAAACATACACTGAACATTTCCATTTTCTAACTTTTCTTACCCTAACATTGGCAATCAGCATAAATGGTCGCATGAAGGTGAAAATCAATCTGATAATGATGTAATAAGGTTGCAGAAAAGTTGGTGCCAATCCCTGGACAGATTACTTGTGCATCTCACGGCCAACATAGAGTACAGTTCACACTCCTGCATAATCTAATGCTTATTTGTCTTTCCTGAACAAGTTTGCTCTTAAAGTTAACTCCATTCTGGGAGAGTGAATCTCAATCTCTTTCTGCTCAGCTCTGCTGAGAATCATTAAAGCGATGACTGGGACTTCCAGTCAATCAATTAAAACATATTATGGATTTGCAAAATCTTCTTAGAGCAAGAGTCAGGGTACACCCTGAACAGGTCACCAGTCTGTCAAAACTATACACACCTATCAGCAACTTACCTAAACTTACACACCAATTAACCTAAAGCCACATTTGTGGACTGTGGGAGGAAGCCAGAGAACATCCACACAAACATGGGCAGAACATGCAAACTGACCACAGAAAGAACACGGCCTGATGGAGGAATTGAACCCAGGTGCTAACTGCTGCACTACTGTACTGCCCAGGTATCATTTTTTTCTCTCCTTATTTGCCATATTTTCAAGGTGCTTGTATTTGAGGACATCATAATAAAATTCATAATTCTGTGTTTGGTGTGGAAAAAAAATACTAGTATGACAATATTTTTAGTAGCCCTTGTATGGCCAACCCTATGAAAAAATTTTGGTGGAGCCCCTGGAGAATTGTGTAGTATTATACAATGCTCAGCATGTGTGTATGTGGAGGGCCAAACCAATAAGCTTATAAACAGTAAGATTTGTATTAAGTAGATGTGAGTTCAGCTTATAGGTCTAGCCTATTTGAAGCCAGGAAGGAAAGCCAAGTCTGAGTGCAAGTAAATAATAAGAGAATTCAAAGATATTCTTAGTCTGTAAGAATTAATCACCTTCATAGTACAGAAAACCTAGGGTTCGCCATCGAGTTACCTGGATAAGTACAGCATGGGTCTGTGATTGTTCCATACCTGAATATTGCATCAGAGTGTGCCAGTAAATCAAACAAAAAAGAGATAATAATGCAGAGGTGCACTTAATCAAGATAATACTGAAGAATAAATCTATGCAAATGTGACATGGGAGAACAGAAAAGGCATTGTAGGCATTGGTGTATATATTTAATTCATTTTGGCAGTCCTGACCCTGCGGTTGATTTCATGAATTAATTTAATCTGTCAGCCTCACCCTTTTAAAACTCAGGGGGCGGGGTTAACGCTGATCGAGTCAAAACCATTGCTTTAGCCTGGTGGCTATTCTTTTTAGTGGGCGTTTCTCCACACCAACAACCGGCATGTGGAAAATAACTGAACTGTACTTTGAGAAATCTTGTTTGTGTCTCACCAAATACACTTTTAATATTTTTTTTAGAAATCTGGTCGGTTTGTCAAGTTAGAACCTATTTGCAAAAGAGCTTTAATGATTTCAGGGCTGTCTGCCCAGCCCACTCCGCTGCTGTTATTACCACAGACAAAGCTCAGGTCCCGTTACACAACTGTCATAAGTCCCATTGACTGTACACCGACTGTACATTAACTGAGGTTTTATCTATCGGGTCTTTATTTCCAGATGTTCGTATGTGTCATACTTGTTTCAGTCGCCAATTCTGAATTCAATTATAACTAACTTTAAAAACATGTTCACGCATAAACTTTATTACAAGAGATAACATTGGTGTTTCTGTTATGCAGTAACTATTACGTTTAACTGTACCAGACTTGTTAGACACTATGAAACACATACAGACTTAACGATGTTTGACTAATATTTTTATTGTGAATATTAAACAATGAGGGTAAACGGGCAGTCCAGCTGCTGCCTTGACGGAGGTCAGCATATCCAGGATATCATCAGCACTCTAAGTTAACCCAGTTTTCCAGGACGGTCACATGAAAGTGTCAGCAGTATCAAACTAATCTAACAGTCATCTACGAATCTGATTCACGGGTCATATCAATATTATTTTACAGAAAATGATCCTTATTACTGCCAACTATTCCAGAGACGTCTAGTATCAACAACATAAAAATATAGCAGTCTAACTTAACACTGTTGTAAAAGAGATAAACACTACAGTTTGTTACGCAATAAAAGTGGAATGAATGTGATTGGTTGAGCAGGTGTTCGTGATGTGCTCAAATCTGCATTTCCATCAGCGTAAGAGACTTAGTAGCAGATTAGAATAAAGTATAATAACAGTTATACATTTAATAAATCACCAAACTAATACACACATGTTCCCATGACAATGTCAGGCACTGTTTGCGCAGAGATTTTAGTACAGCACGCTGCTTATTTAAAACACATTGCTTCATCATTTCCCCGTTTTAAGTGTATAAAACACTGGATGTCCAACTCCAGGCCTCTGGAGAACTTTAAGATATATCGAGGAGGTAATTTAGCCATTTAAATCAGTTGTGTTGGATCAAGGACACATCCAAAACCTGCAGGACACCGGCCACTGAGTCCTGTAGTTGGACGCTTCTGACTTAAAACATGCTGTAAATAAAAAACTTGAGTGAAAACGTGACGCTTCCAGCTGATTTTATACAGAAACAATCAAACCTGCTTCGACAATTTGAGCAGACTCGCAAAAGTTTGAGAGCATTACATTTAAAACAAAAGTCAAACATAGACTCAGTCTACGTACACATTTGACATGAGATCAGCTATTACAGTGTCTGTGTCCTGTTTCAAGACCATATACTGTATATAAAATTGTTGTCTGACCTCTGTCGATCCAGCCACTCAGTCCATAGTTACCATGGTTACTGCATAAGCTGCTGTGAATTAAACAGCTGGCACTGTGGTAACTTACCGGCGACATGAGTGTTTATGTTTTTCATTGCAAAAGAACTGTCTGACTTGGTTAACTGACGGTTACTTGGATCAATTATAGCTTAGGAGTATCGTAGATAACACCCATGTGAGCTGTGTGACTGTACGCCACTTACTTAGACTTAGGTCCTCCTGCGCCGTTTGGCGCATTGGGTGGCAAATGTCTGCCGGCGTACTCGATCAGCTGAAGCTGGTCATCCCATGCAATGTCTAAGGCGCGTAAATCATCAATGAAAGTCCTCCAGCGGCCTGCTTTGCGTCTTGCATGGGGTGGGTTCCACATGTTGGCGATCTTGGGCAGTTGGTGTGGGTGTTGGCTAAGAACGTGACCTCCAAAGCGCACATGCCGCTCAGGCACAATGTTCTGGAGGGGATGTGCTTCAGTCCGACGGTGTACTTCTTCATCACTGTTGGGCCACATTGAGTCTTTTGGCTATTCTGGCTAATGTTTTCCACATCTCACAACTGTAGATTGTGATAGGTATAATGATGGAGTTGAGCAGACGAATCGTCGTCGCCAGATTGATCTTTGGGGTCAACCAGATCGGCCAAAGCCGCTGAAAGACTGCACCTGCTTTTACCATCCGACACACAATGTCATGGTCAGCATCTCCGTCACTTGCAAGGATGCTTCCCAGGTAGGTGAATTGATTTACCTCCTCATGACCTTGTTTTTGTTTCCACTGATCCACAAGCCCACTTTGGCTGCCTTCTGCTCCAATCTTGATGTCATGGTATTGATGTACTTCCAGAGGTCAGGCAACAAAGCAATGTCGGCTGCAAAGTTGAGGTCCTTCAGGCGTGTTGGTGGATGCCAAGGTATACCAAAGCCATCTTGGTCCATGGCAATCCGCATAACAAAGTTGATGGAAAGAAGGAAGAGGAAGGGAGAGAGGATGCACCCTTGCCTCACACCAGTCTCAATGGTGAAGAAATCCGTGTAGCCATCGTCTGTGTAGACGAAGCTACTGGATCAAAGGTAGAGAGTTCGGAATATTTTGACAAACTGTTCAGGAATGCCATATGACCATGCGGTGTTCCAGAGGGAATCTCGGTGGACACTATCAAGTGCCTTTCTGAAATCGACGAAAGAAATTGAGAGACACTGTTGGTATTCCAAATTCTGTTCGATGATGGTGCGCAGGATGAAGATCTGCTCTGTGCATGACTGGCCACTGTGAAATCTGGCTTGCTCATCCTGGAGTTTCTGGTTCACAGCCTTATGGAGTCTTCAGAAGAGGATGATGCTAAACACCTTGTCCGGAACAGAGAGGAGAATGATTCCTCGCCAGTTGTAGCAGTCTGCCAGGCTGCCATTCTTTGGGAGCTTTATAATGACTCCTCTTTGCAACTCTTCCGGCACGCGCGTCGATAACCAGCATGAATTGACAAGGTCTGTCATTTCATTGATGAGGCATTGTCCACCGTGCTTGAGCATTTTTGCAGACATCATGTCCAGACCCGGCGCCGGATTTCTAAAGGAGTTTGATAGCGGCTGCGGTTTCTTCGGTGGTTATGGCGTCTGTCCTCACATCCGAGTCACTGGCTTGGTCGGGCATGCTGAAGATGAATGAGCTATTAGGTGGACACTGATTCAGGGTCTCTTTGAAGTGTTCCACGCAGCGGGTGTCTTGTTCCAGTGTGGTCAGCAGCTACTTGCCATTTTTGTCTTTGACAGGTACTCCCTGCCCACTCTTCGCACCTGTGAGTTCACAGACAATGTGCAGACAGGTTCTAGATTCATGTTCTTTATACATGTTACCACAAGGCGATATACACTGCTCACAAAAAGTAAAGGAACACTTCAAAGAAACACATTAGATACATCAGATCTCAATATGAAGTTGGATATCTATACAAATAACAACAGGGCAATGTCTTAGGAACAAAAGGATGCCAAGTCTTTTAATGGAAATAAAAGTTTTCTGCCTACAGAGGGCTCAATTGTGTAGACACCCTAAAATCAGAGTGAAATGAAGATGTGGCAGGCTAGTCCATTTGTTCAAAAACTTAATTTCTGCTACTCAAAATGCTTTTCAGTATCTTGTGTGGCCCCCACGAGCTTGTATGCATGCTTGACAACGTCGGGGCATGCTCCTAATGAGATGACGGATGGTGTCTTGTGGCATTTCCTCCCAGATCTGTATGAGGGCATCCCTGAGCTGTTGTACAGTCTGAGGAGCAACCTGGCGGCACCTAATGGACCGAAACATAATGTCCCACAGATGTTCTATTGGGTTTAAGTCAGGGGATCGTGAAGGCCATTCAATTGTTTCAATTCCTTCATCCTCCAGGTACTGCCTGCATACTCTTGCCACATGAGGCCGT
>VURO01038184.1:0-18428 GCA_015108175.1 Pelvicachromis taeniatus
CCGGTAAATTGAGAGCTTGGCTTTTACACTCAGCTCTCTCTTCACCACAACAGACCGATGCAGCGTCCGCATTACTGCAGCCGCAGCACCGATCCGTCTGTCGATCTCCCGCTCCCTTCTCCCATCACTCGTGAACAAGACCCCGAGATACTTAAACTCCTCCACTTGGGGCAAGGACTCATCCCTGACCCGGAGTGGGCACTCCACCCTTTTCCGGCTGAGGACCATGCCCTCGGACTTGGAGGTGCTGATTCTCATTCCCACCGCTTCACACTCGGCTGCGAACCGTTCCAAGGTGAGCTGGAGGCCATCACTTGATGAAGCCAACAGAACCACATCATCTGCAAAAACCAGAGATGAGATTCTGAGACCACCAAAGCGAAAGCCTTCCACCACTTGGCTACGCCTAGAAATTCTGTCCATAAAAATTAGGAACAGAATCGGTGACAAAGGGCAGCCCTGGCGGAGCCCATCACCCACCTGGAAAAAGTAGCTTCTTTGATCTTATAATTAAAATTATACAGCATCCATATACACATATCCAAGAATGTCTCAGGAAAAGATGGTTTTCATATTCCTGTGCCCACATTCTGTGATTTGGATATTTGTACCACAATGAATTGGATGCAGTTTCAACAGCTGTCAAAACATTTCACAACAAACTCATAAATGTAAACCTCATGAAAACTCTAAAGGAAAAACCGGAGCACGAAAACTGGATTTGGATTTCATATCCTGGAGACAATAAATGTTTGTTTATGAATTTGTTTATGGACATCAAGAGTTAATAGGGTTGATTTTTGCATAGGTAAATATTATGATTATTTACATATAAAACACTAAAAGAGATGTGTGTGTATATGGTTTGTATTATACATATGTAGTATGTTTTTGCAGTGATTGAAATTGGCAGGACTGTAGCCAAGAAAGTGGAGACAGATAGAGACAGAGCAAGGGGGAATGACATGCAGAAAATAGTTGAACCCCGTGACCTTTCAGCATGTGGGTCACCTGCCTAGTCAAGTAAGCTACTGTGTAGCAGCACCCTGTGAATGGTGTAATTTGCACTAAAATACACCTTTAAGAAAACGTTACCCTTTTTCTAAAGCTTTATATAAGTTTGAACAAACTTATATGAAGCTTTGTTTTCATATAGTACTGAATAAGGTGGCAATGTGCTGTGGCAGAACTGGAGAGAAAGAGAGAGAGATAGAATATTCACTCTCTTCTGAGGTAGGATTATGGCTAAGTGCATTTTATTACAGCCTTATCAAAACTGGCCTTACTGTGAACACACTTTCATTACGGAGGAGCTGTTTTGTATGTGTCAAGAGAAAACTGGGAGAAATAAGTAAATATTGCTTCCATCAGACTCGCCTCTGTGCTGCTCGGTGCAACATGTGATATCGTATTCGTTATTTTACTGCAGAGACCAAGGAAATATGTGCTGCTAGTTTTAATCATATTTGTCTAATAGACTCTAGTTTGTTTATGTAAACTATGTGTCTTTCTCACACATAAAAGTCTGTCATGCTGTGACTGAAGGCTTTTAAGTTGTACTCGCTTCCCTTGAGTAGTATTATTAAAGAACACTGCATACATTTTCATTTCTATGCCAATGACACCAAACTTTATCTATACAGTTGTGCCTTCTGTGTCTTCAGATGACAAAATTCAATTAGCTTAATTGGACCTATAGAGGCTAAATTCAGACAGAACTGAAGTTTTGGACCTGAATCTCAAAAATATTTTTTATTATAAGATACTTATTCTTGCCTCTAGTAACACTATGAGAAATTTTTGACCAAGATAATGTTACTGTCCTTTAACTCATGCATTACACAAATATTCTGGTACCTTCCTTCATCTGTGCAATATCACTAAAACTATAACCATCCGGTCTGTGATGGTGGAAAACTGGTCCATGCATTTGTTACCTCTGCTGGACTATTGTAAGTTATTATCAGGCTGTTTTGAAAGCTTGATAAAAAGCCAAAAAGCTTTCAGTTGATCCAAAATGCCACAGTGAGAGTACTAACAGATCACAGATCACATTTCTTCTTTATTAGATTATCTTTATTGGCTCCCTGTTAAATTCAGAATTCAATTAGAAAACCTTCTCACAAACAAAGTTTTAGTGAAGTTCTAAAGACCTTCTAGTAACATATTATCCCAACAGAGCTCTTCACTCTCAGACTGCAGGCTTACTTGTGGTTTCTAAACGTAGAATTAGAAGCATCAGGCTATCACCAGTTTGGGTTCAGGAGACAGACATCCTCTCTACGTTTAAGATTAGGTTTAAAACTTTCCTTTTTGATCAAACTTGTATTTATGATTGGATCAGGTGACACAGATATCATTCTTACATATTATGAATGGTTGTCTTCTTTATTGTTGGTCTGTGGTTGCCCCTCCAAAAGTCTGGTTCTGCCTTCCTATTGAAAGAGAGTTTTTCCTCCACACCAAGTAGTTGCTCACTGGGGGGGGTTTCTCTAATTCTGTAGGATCCTTACTTTACAGTGTGATGAAATCTGAGATGGCTGTTTCTCTGAACTGGTGCTATATAAATAAGGATAACTGGCAACAAGTCAGTAACATGACCAAAGGGTGGCTGGCTTTTCTCCTAGACATAGCGTGAGGAGTTGAGTCTGGGCAAAAATTAGACCCCCTCTCTTTTACATCAAAGGGCCAGTTAAGGTGGTTTAGGCTTCTGACTAGGATGCCCCTGGGGCACCTCCTGGGTGGGGTGTTGCAGACGTGCTCCACCGAGTGGAAGCCCCATGGCAGACCCATGACATGCTGGAGAGATTACATCTCTCAACTGGCCTGGGGACACACTCGATGTTCCCCCTGATAATCCACGGATGGATGGATATAATGCCATTTATTTATTTTACCTTTCATTTTCTGCAGCCCTTGTGCAATTACACAGTCCCGCAAATCTCAAAATAAAAAAGCAGCTGAATTTTACCTTCTTATTGTTGAAAGAATCCTAATTCAGCTTTAAACTGGCGAATACATTCAAAAGTATACTGTTATTATTATCTTGGAAACTGTGGCAGTTTGGTACTGTTTGTTTTATTACGGTTCAAACTGAATGTAAGGTGTTAAACATTATGTTGTACTTTGGTTCATATAAAAATAATTCTGTTCAAGGTAGAGTTTTGCAGGTCCAAAGAAGTCTTCGAGGAAACCAGCCTCGGTGCACCACTTATATTGTCAGACACCAAACATGTAACATATCCTGGAAAGAGTTTTGCTTTTCATAACACAGTAATTGTAATATTTACTGTAAAAGGTTTCAGCCTACAGAAACTCGTACATCAAGGGCTTTTGGGGCACAAGAAGAAAATTTGATTCTATATGTAAGATAACATGTTTACAGCTCAAAATGTGTTTTGGAACAGATTTAGCCTTCCAGTATGAATCATAATGAGTAGGCTCACGTCTCCTGCAGTGAACAGCAGCTCACTGAGGGAAAATCCTGAGTTATTACAAAAGTGTGATTCAGATATAAACAATGACAATGATGTGACAAGCGTGCAAATTTCGACTAAAAATCAAGGCTAAATTCATTATAGAAGAGGATTACAGTCATAATGAATGGCTGATCACTAAATAGCCTCACACATGACGGCTATTTCGTAAACAGCAAAAATCTAAAATGAATGGATCATTAAATATAAACATAATATATAAATATATTCACCTAGACCTACTCCAGGTAATATCCAAATGTTAGTATCTAAGAGAAGCTTTGCAGCATTGTTAAACACTGCTGTGGGCTTGAAAACATTTCATACAGTGGTAATGGCAATTTAGTTTAAGCATTTTTTTTTCTTCCGCTACTCCACAGCTTTGAACATGGTTGCAACAGCAAGCGGGAACTGCTTGTGTTTTCGCGTGTGAACTTCCTCTTCGCAGATGCACTTGTCGATGCGCATCCTCTACCACCCTGCCTCTCGGTCTGTTCCTTTAAAAGCTCACAGCCCACGCCTCGAAAAGCGGCTTGTTCCGGCTTGCCCCTTTACATCTTTTTATCCTTGCACACAACATTAAACTAGTGCCATCCTCATCACAGCGTTCCCCTGACCCTTACGCACCAGCCCTTGAAGCCGAACTGCGGTGCAGTTAGTAAATCGTATCTGGGGAGGAGTGTGCGCCTCTCTGTCCATGCAGCTCGGTGCTGAGTCCGAATGATGAGGGGCAGTTCGAGCACCATCACCGGCGGAGCAATACCACCATCTCTTCGTTTCAGCTTCGGTTTGTGAAGCAGAGGGCGTGTGGCTCACCGTACCTGAGAGGAGTGAGCGTCTCTGTCACGTATTCTGCGAAAGGGGGGCAGAGGATTAAAACCGGACCAAGGCACCTGTCTCTGCTGCTCTGGGATGCCGTGTCAGTGTCGCATTAAAAATAATGTTTTCCTCGCGCTTGTCTTGCAACCGATGAAGATTTTTTTTAAATAATTTTGAAGCCATGTTCACGTGGATGGCTATGAATATGTTTATCCCGGTGTTCTGGTGTAACGCGTGAGGTAAGTGACTTATCCAGAGGTGCGCGCTACTTTCTCCCGCTGTTCAGATTTTTCTGCAATGCCTTTGACATCTTGGGGTTGTTTACATGTTTTTCTTTAGTTTTTATTCCCCATTTGTTTGCAAATAAGAGCTTGTATCGCGGCTCATGAGCTGAAAAAAATGTGTAATTTCTATAATAACCATCACGCTCCTAGCGCATTAATTTCTGGAATTGGCACTGGTGCTATATTAAAAGAAGGTGGGCTGTAGTTGAAACGAAGTAACAGCACTTAGGTGAGCTGGGAACACAAACGAGGGGCTTTTCTGGAAAGAGTTGAAGCACTCAATGGCAATATGTGAAGCGATATGAAAGTAAATGTGCTGCTGTAATGGTGGAGACTGCTTAATGTTGGCTCCAGTGCGCGGAGATCGCTTCCAAGCCAATGTGAAATTTATGGAGTAACATCGCTGTTGCTGAGAGAGTGACTTCTTGAGCTGTAGCAGAGCAATTTCCAAGTTCAGGTGTTGCATATTATTTACCGCCGCTGTCATCGTAAAGTTTAAGGATGCAGCATGGCCGCCCTGAGGGGGAAGGTTACTGTATAACCTGCTGATTTGCAACCCGAAGCAACCTTGTGTTCTAACATTATTAACCAAAGGTGCAGCAGTCCTGCCTCCACTTTGCTGCAGACACAAATCACAGGCAAAGTGAAACAGACTATGGTGCAGTGTGTGTATATATGCTGTATAAAACAACCAACAGCAGCTTTGTGAGACTTATGAGTGCCCTGCCTCCCATGCAGACACTACCCCCACACACTGTGATGACAGACATAATGAATAAATAATCACACAAGCCCACATACCCCCACAGTACACTGAAAAAACAAGTGAGCAGACATGGTGAAACAAGTGATATGAAATGTAATAAACTCGCGAGTACCATTATCTTAACAGGGCTCTTTTTGGCACTGTTATGGCTTAGAGTTGCTAAGCTATGATAACATTTAAAACGAGCTGTGTCGTAATTCCAGTGTATTGGTGCGACTTTACATTATGGTTTTATGTCGCAGGCTTGAAGTGCATTCACGTATCTCCCTGTGCACTAGATTGGATTTTCTGTGCCCTTTGAGAGTCTTGCAAACAATTACCCAGCGCCATCATTTGTCAGTGTTAAAGTTTAACTTTCCCTTCATCCTTTATCTGCTGCTGACTGTCATTTGCATTTATTGTTTCCACTTTACAGCACAGAGGTGCTGCTTCCTACTCAAATACAAAGTTTTCATTCACATAAAAACTGTCACTGTGAAGTGAGGTTTTCCGATTTGCGATTTTAAAGTGTCCATTAAAACTTTAAAATGTAAACACTGAAAAATGTTATAAATTTTTTTTTACTGGCAGCAGTGTGGTGGGCGTAAAGTTTCAGGCTTGTTGTGCTTCGTTGTTCTCAGGAGGCTATGCAAACAAGTGGATGGTAAAATTATGGCTCTGATAAGGTTGAATTTAACAGGTCTTTGGCACGTTGGCAAAAAGTGTTAAAGGTCACGAGTATTTAGAAATATTTCAACCTTTTTTTCATATACTGTGTGGACATATTTCACATGCATTAAACATGAATAAACTGGAGCTTTGATGTGTTCATTATTGTGTTCATTGCTTTGTAGCGATGTTCTAGCATTAATGCGGTAAAAGCATGTGGTTATGTGTATATTGCTGCACCTATTATAGACTCACACTATCTACTACTACTACTATGAAATGCGCTTGTTTTTCTGTAAGAGAAGGGACTGGCAGACCTCAAATTACTCTAAATTCCTCTGGTTCAACCCAGCCTCTAAAGCTTTGTTTGTGAGTAGTGTTTGCTTGCCCATCTTTAAGGATCCCATTCAGTGTATCTATTTTAGTACATCCATCCATTCACTTCCAAATGGATGCGACCCTAACCTTCAGGGTCGCGGAGGCAACCCTGAAGCTGTCTTGGGGCGAGAGGCATGGTACACCCTGGACAGGTCGCTAGTCTGTTGCAGGACTAACACACACAGACAGACAACCCTTTGCACTCACACTCACTCCCGCATTCACATGGGCAATTTAGTGTTTCCAATTAACCTATCCCCACAAACTTTGGATTGTGGGAGGAAGCCGGTGAGAACATGCATACACGGGGAGTACATGCAAACTCCACACAGAAAGACCCCGGCCTGATGGCGGAATTAAACTCAGGACCTTCTTGCTGTGTGGCAACAGTGCTAACCACTGTGCCTGCCTGCCAATTTTAGTACATGTGTAATAGAAATGGTCTTACAGTAACAGGAGCACGAGTGTTAGTCCAAGAAATGATAAACACCTTTATCAGCCACATGTGATGCCCTTACGGCATCATACCACAGACCTCTCACTTGTAGTTTTTTTTTTTCTACCTTGATTTTATAGTTTAAATTAGCAGTGGGATAAAATACTGATTTAGCAATATGTATCATACCACTTACTCTTGCAATATATTATGGATGTACTGGTGCCAAATACTCCACTGATATTTAAAACATGTGGAATTAAAACGTGATTTCCTGCCAAGTTAATTAAGTTTTGGTGAAAAAGTAGGGGAACCCCCCTCCCCGCAACTCAACTTTATGTAATGGTAAAACTCTTGAAAGCATTGATATGTTTTGCGAGAATGTCTTTGGCCTTCATGCGCAGAATTAACTAAGAATGTTTTTCAATGGCAGGAGGTCCCAGAGGAAACCGCGTACAGAGAAAAGAACTCCACACAAGAAAAAGGCTTTGGGTTTTGAACCTGTGACCTTGAGCGACAGTGTATTGCCTTATTCAGTAGCAGTAATAATACATACTGACACTAACACTACAGCACAGTGTATCAATACATAATTAGTGCTTTGTGCATCTTCTGTGTTTTTTTTTTTCTTCTGTTTACACAGATATTGTGATGAATCACAGGGGGGTCTTGTCATGCTGGTGTTGTATTGTGAATCCTCCATACAGGAAATGTGGATTGACAATAAAAGGGAATGTCAGGCATCCAAATACATCACGTCTGAATTTCCCTTGGAGACAGTACAGTTATCTGTGTATGTGTACATCTTGGACTGCAAAGTCACAAAGAGGCCCTAAACCTATAGCTGTCACAGCCCATTTAAGATGATATTTTCTAAGCACCGCATAACTTTTCCTATTTCACTTTAACTCTGCGATGTTGGAAATACAAATATTCCCCTTTGCACACCACACATTCTTTGCTTTCTTCATACACAGAAGTGTATGAAGCAGTAGTGCCACCCCTGAAGGGTCTCTCTGTAGATACAGGGGGTGGAATAGAGGTAACTGTGCCACCTCGCTCCACTGGGCCGACAGAAATACTTAAGCAGGAGTCAGAGTTAAAACATCATGACCCAACACATTCAGGAATCACTGGCGGCAACAGACGCACACGTAAGGTGTAAGGTCCGCGTATCAAAATTCACCCATCCATTGTTACTACATGCCCGTTAGCTCTCACTCCAGCTATGACCTAATCCTGGTGGCTAGTGGGTGTGTTCTTCTTGGACTGAAGTCTCATTGGCTGTCTGCTGCATGCTCCTTACTTCTACTCTTCCTTTCAAATGTGCTGCCATTTTCAGTAGCCGCACTTAGGTTTCAGTTTGTAGTGAAAACTGCTGTAACAAGGACTTGAGCTTTTTTTTGTGACACTATATGTTAGACATGAGAAATATGCATTTTTCACAGTACTGTAGTTATATGGCATGCTATTTTGTAAGAGCTTCAACTGCATTAACTCAATCTTAGTCCAAGTATAAGTGTCTTTGTAAGCCTAAATCAAACTGCAAATACCCATGTGATGAGCTAAATGTCACCCCGATGAAGAAGTATTGCTTCAAGTTCTGCAACAACACTCCCTAACAATCTTTTTCTGTGTGTGTGTCTCTCTGTGAGACATGCCAAAGGAAACTCCAGATGCCCCCCTCCTTCACCCAGAGGGGGCCAAGCAAGGATTCACAGCCAGATGATAGCTGGCCAACTGTTGGCTGTAAAGACACAATGTACTTCTCATCCTCAACTGAGCAGAGTGGGTAGCTCAGCAGCACCCGACGAGGAAAACAAAAAACTGCCTTGGCCTTGGAAGCCTTGTGTTTTTTAAATTTCACCAAGCTCGCTCATATTAACCCTCTTCTTTGTTCATGCTCTTCAGAATGTCACATGCTCAAGTGACAATTCGAGGCACTTCTGCCACAGGCATCCCCAAAAGAATAAAAAAAAAAAAAAAACGTTGCTCATAGGTTAATTTCCCTTTTTTTTAGGGTAATCAAAAAGAGAGAGGACCTCGATGAGGAAGTTATGGTCTGCTGTAATGCACACCCACTTCTTTCTGTCACAAGACTAGAAGTATTCATGACTGTGTGGGCTTTGTGTCTGTTTATATGTGCATGTAGCATGTTTTGCCTAAATGCAGCAGTGATGCACTCATAAAAGAAATAAAAATCTTGTGTCTATCAGGACGTTATTTTTTTTTATTTTTTTTGCCACCCATGTGATGTGAGGTACTCATGCTTCTCAATTTGATAGTGGTGCGATAGCGTAGGCTTGCATCGAGCAACCCGGAAAGTGCAGCTGTAGCTCGAGGATTCAGGCATGGTTGGAGCTGGGACTTCGGCCAGGCTTATTTGTAAAAAAACAAAAATGGGGATAGCAGTTTGTCAGAACAGGAACAGGTGGCTGTCTACGTGACTACAGACAGTGAATCACGGTTAAACAGTTGCCCCCAGAGGCTGCACCCCCCCCCTTATTCTGCAAGCACTCACAGAAAGACTTTATCCGGCTCACGCGCGGAGGTAAAACTCCCCACCTTCTTGGTTTTCCAAAAAGCCCCCAGAAGCCGTTCATCACATGAGTGTTAACTCACTCTTTAGCAGTTTGTGGGCTACAAAAGCTGTAACCGGTGTTATATTTGGGCTTCTCGCGGAAGGAAATATGACGCGCGAGGACAGAGCGGGGCTATCCACGCGGCCAAGCGCTGCCGAGGCGAGTCGTGGATCGTTCCGAAGGTGCGTATGTCTTGTTTTGCAGTGTATCTGGCAGGCTGCCATTTATGTGATTATGGCTGCATATGGATATGCAGTTTGCGGCGACATTTTGGGTATATTTGCTGTTTAACGTGGAGTACAGCGCACGCGTAATGCGCACAGTTCCTCTTTCTTCTTGACCTCGTCTCTGCTGGAAATTTGCCATTGCTAACAGACTTGCTTTTCATGAAGCTTCCAAAAAAATGAAATGAAAATGAAATTAAAAACTGGCTTTGGATAATAGTTCTCCATTAGTCTGATACATGCAGTAGGTACACAAGTAAACAAAAACCGGTCCAGTTAACCGCTCTCTCTAATCTCCGTCTCTCGTTAGCGTGTGCGTAATAAAGTTATTTTATTGTGTCTCTAAATCCGTTTGAGTGAGGGTACCAGCTGTTGTTCTTTTACTGAGTATTGTACTTTGAGCACATGTAATAGACTCTGAATGCAACAGGTGCTCACCGTCTGAAGGCAGTGTCCAGAACATTTTATATAGTGCAGACGAAAGGATCGTTTTTTTTGTCTGATTTTTGTTGTTGTTGTCTTTTTTGTGGTTGTGTCTATTTTATGAAAGATTTTGGTTAATGGGATTATGCGCAAGAGGTCAATAGCCAGCTATGTATAGAAGCTTAGTCATGAGGCTTTTCCACAGAATATTAGCACATATGCATGTGTGCTTGTCAGTTGATTCTCTCTGTGTCAGCCCTCTGATTGACTGGCCACCTGTCCAGGGTGTAGACCATCTCTCCCTCCAGGACAGCTTGGCTCTGCTGACCCTGAGTTGAAAATGCAGCTAAGAAAATATATGAATGAATGTATTTTTTGGTCAAGTGAATCATTTACTGACAGGTTGTTTTTAATGATAGTTTCAGATTAGTCATAACATATCTATAATATACTAAGTATGTCATATATAAATGACATCTATGCAATATAATACAGAAAAAACAAAAATAAAACCACAGCATTACTTTATCCCATAAACAGACATCCATTATTCATTAAAAAAATAAACATAATACTTTTCCTCCTTTGAAGCTGAGCCTGACTCTTCTAGTAACTCACAGCAGTATTTTATTAAAGCACTAATGTAATCTGGATGTTAAAGTAGTAAAATAGAGTTTCCCAGCATTATATTCATATGTCAAAGTGACTCAAATCTCGAAAGCGGCTTTCAGCTTATTTCCAATTATCTTAATTTGAAATATATTTGAAACTGTATAATTAAGTTTTGTAAAAGAAAAAAAAAGCATATTAAAACCAGTATTAATGATCTAGAATTACTTTGGTTTAACTTTTCATGACACTCTGTGTGTATTGGTGCAGTGTTCGCCTTTGAAATTGTCCTCACAATAAAATACAGTCATCTGTAAAAGATGTGTGGGAACATTTCACATAAAGAAAGAGTAGTTTATATAAAGTTTTCCCAAAACAGGATTCTGCTACTATGTGCATAACTGTCTGTGCACAACTGTCAGTGCTTATCAGTTATCTGCACACTCAAAAAAGGGTACAGTATGTTATAAAAAGCAAGCCAGGAAGACTCAACACGACTGATTTCACTCCCACATTCATGTAAAACTTTTACTTTGGCTTCTCTGCTAATATATCTTCTCAACTTTTGCACTCTCATAACAGGTTTACAAATAGTGCTGTTAAATTCTCTTTCCTACTTGCTGTTGTGGTCGTCGTCTGTTCCTGCTTGTTGTTGCTTTTGTAATGAGACCAGTGAAATATAGACCTGGACTTGAAACTGTGTTCTCGCTAATGAGGTGCCATTTATTGCAGTGTGTGTTTGGGGAATTTGGCAGCTACTTCTTTTAGGAAGTTAAACACTTTTATTGCCCTCATTGGAAATAATAAATGTATAACTTTTATGACACGTGAGGGGCTGCCTTTGTACTTTGCAAAATGCACATTGTGCTCAATAGAACTGAAATACCTAACCAGCGTTCATATTTGCTGGGCTTCATGCACATCGGTCCAAATGATATCAAAGTCCAGGCGAGATCTATTACTTGACCCCTAAATTGCTAATTTATATCTTTACATCCTATTCCTTACAGTCATCAGTGGCACTGGCGAGCAGGTGCTGTTGTCGGGGTCGTTGACATGCGTTCCACCTGAGCTCGGCATCGCCTGTCTTGGTGGTGTGGCGGCAGGATGCCAGTGCAGGCGGCCCAGTGGACAGAGTTCCTGTCCTGTCCTATCTGCTACAATGAGTTTGACAGCAGCAGCCACCAGCCCATCAGTCTGGGATGCTCCCACACGGTGTGTAAGACCTGCCTACACAAACTGCACCGCAAGGCCTGTCCCTTTGATCAGACGCCGATCAGCACCGACATCGACCTGCTGCCCGTCAACTGCGCCCTGCTGCAGCTGGTTGGCGCTCAGGTGAGGCAAAAAAGAGAGAAGTCCTGTTTATGTGAGCGACTGTGACACTGTCACAGTGAGAAAAGCCTGAAGCTTTATGTGTTTATCTTCTGTGTTCGTCCCTGGTATGATATCAGGTCCCCGATGTTCAACCCGTGAGTCTGAGCAGTGCAGCGGAGGTTAAACACTATGAGGTCTGCAGGATGTGTGTAGAAGAGCTGGCTCTCTACCTAAAGCCCATCAGCGGCGCAAAAGGTACTGTATGTGTGCTTTGTATGGTACATTTGGGCAGTGGTGAAAAAGAATTAAGCTCCTTATAGTCAGTGCGTGGGGACTGCAGTTGGGCTGCCTGCGTTACTTGGCATTGATGCTTCTCACACTTCTCATGATGCTGGAAGCTTGTGTGCTTTTTTAAGGCTGAAGGAACATTCATCTCTCTGCGCGACTATATAAAACGAAGATTTTATTACTAAAAAAGACTGTTTCTTTGTTCTTACAGTTCCGATTTATAGGATTGGGGCAGTGTTCATCATTTTGCTAATAAGTGATCATATCTGGCATGCTAAGAAGGAAAAGCAAGGGTTTGGTTGGAGGTTATTAGATGCATAAGAACAGTGATTATAAGACTGCTCAGCTGTTATTTTTGTGCAGGAGGATAAAGTTCTTCTTAATTTGTTTTTCTTCAGCTATTATTTAATTGAGACCAAATATCTGATAACTAAAGTGTAACAATGCTTTCATTGTTATTTGGTTTTAGAAACAGTGGGTTTAACTCCGGAGCTGTCGCTTAATACAGGTGTGGCAAACCTGAGCCCAAGTGTGCTCAGTAGGCCCATGCAGAGGAAGCTGGTGACCTTGGTGAACTGCCAGCTGGTGGAGGAGGAGGGTCGCGTGCGGGCGGTTCGGGCAGGCCGGTCTCTGGGGGAAAGGACAGTCACCGAGCTCATCCTGCAGCACCAGAACCCCCAGCAGCTCTCTGCAAACCTCTGGGCTGCAGTGAGGGCGCGGGGCTGCCAGTTTCTGGGACCCGGTGAGTGTGCATGACATAAACATATTAGTGATATAATGTTGTGCTAGACTCATTCCAGTGAGGCAAGGTACTTTCTAATCACAGTTAAATTCCAACCATTTGCATAATGTATATGCATCATCACTGGATTGCTGTATTGATGCTAAAGATGTAAACATGTATAACATATTGTCTTATAACTATCACTTATTAAACATTTGACACTCTGAAGTATCAAAGGTGGAGGCACTGCAGTTAAAGAATTCACTTTAACTTTACTCACCTGAAAAAAAGTCAAAGAGCAACGTGGCACAGATAACAGAAAAATAAAGTTAAACACTGATTCATACTGTTAGACTAGGTTTGTGTCACCCTGTCATCTTTTGTCAAGTCACTGGACTCATTGTGTCCAGAACTGTTTAAATTGCCTCATCAAACTGACTGCTGATGCTGGAACTTGGTGTCCTGTGATGATTACTCATAGGGCAGATTCTGACTGGGAAAGATTTTCCCGTCATGATAACACAATGAGTTCATTTGTAAATCTGAGGACACCTCCAAAACCCTTTGTTTATTAGATGTAGACTCGCCTTTGTTTAGTCTTCATGTAACCAACGTAGAAAATTTGATTATGTATAGCATGTGCATGCTGCTCATGTCACTGAGTGTGTTTGTGCTTAACAGTTCTCTCTTTTCTCCCCACTTCCTCTTCATATACTGCTACTTTCATTCTGACTTCCCCCTTCATTGCCACCTTTTTCCTGTCAATCTCTCAATCCCTGTATAACCCTCCAACTCGTTGTCCATCAGCTATGCAAGAAGATGCGCTGAAGCTTGTCTTACTGGCTCTGGAGGACGGTTCAGCTCTGTCCAGGAAGGTGCTGGTTTTGTTTGTTGTCCAAAAGCTTGAAGCTCGATTCCCCCAGGCCTCCAAAACCAGCATAGGCCACGTCGTGCAGCTGCTCTACAGGGCTTCCTGCTTCAAGGTACAGGCAGTAGACGTATGCACACATACAGGAATGTGTCAACGTGCTGCAATGACAATTTCTACATTTCAATGAATATAACAAGCAAACCACAGATTATTGAATTTGTTCTATGTCAAACTTTACAAAACCATCACAGTTTGGTGTTGTCCTAAAAACCCAAGCCATGATAAATGACCTCAATAATGGAGGGGACCTAAATAGATTCTCATGTACAACCACAGGTTTCTTTTCTGAAGAGGCGGTGCTTCAGATTAATATCCCCTTTTTGGCATTGGTTGTGTAGGTACTTTCCAGAACTTACATTCTCATCAGTACAATGTTTTCCAAAAAAAAAAAAAAAGTAAAAATAGCGATTCTTTTAAAATTAGTCATAGTGTGTGAGAAAGCTTTGCAAAACTCCCTTTCAGCTGTGGATGGATTGAAAATGAGCACAATCCAGTAGATTACAGTGTGCATCCTCACCACTTAAATACTGGCACTAATAATTCATAAAAGACCTCTTCTTTATTAAGAAGATGGGCTTCTTTAAATATATTTTCATGTATGAGTATGTCTGTGTGCATGCATGTGTATTTTTATGCCTGTTATCTGATGACAGACATCGCTGGCAGGGCAGAAATGCCAGCTATCTGCTTGTGATGCAACGACAGTCTATAAATTGCACCTGTTGCCCCGCCTCGCAGGACAGACAGAGACATCACAGAGATACACAGAAAGATAAACGATTACATAGCTGAAGGAGTAAAGACACAAAACCTGATCGTGAAATCTGATTGTGTTTTTATATTTGTAAACAGCTGGCAGTGAGTGTGTTGGTGTCTTATGATGATTACTCATAGGGCAGATTCTGAGAAGGGGAGAATCCCTTTGTGTGATCTGAATTTGAGTTTTTGAGTCTGAAGACACCACATGTTGACAAATTGACTGCTCTGTTTCATTTACGAGACTAACTGCAAACACGACACTCAGCATTTGAGGTTTCACAGATAGAAATGTATTGTAATTTAAAGACAATGAGATTTTCTGATGCGTTAACGGAAATTTAAAACAGGCACATATTTTTCCAAAGAAGTTATGCAGACGTGGATTTTAACAAGATGATTTCATTGCTGGTACAAAATGATCATAGTAGCCTTAATAATGAGATTTTCTGACAATACAAACATCGATAACCTAAAATTGTTCCACCAGTTTTAAGAGTACTATGCATAACATACACAAGAATACATGAAGCTTTATTTTGAAATCATGTTAAGGTTTGATTTTTGTTTGTCTATTTAATTGTATTGGAGACAAAAGTCACCCCTCTGCTTGTCTCTTCTTCTCACTCCCGCGTCTCTCATGCCCTCTCTCGATCACCCTTCTTCATCATCAGGTGACAAAGCGTGATGAGGACTCCTCCTTGATGCAGCTCAAGGAGGAGTTTCGCACATACGAGGCCCTGAGGAGGGAACATGACGCGCAGATCGTCCACATCGCAATGGAAGCGGGCCTGCGAATCTCACCTGAGCAGTGGTCCTCTCTGTTATATGGAGACCTGGTCCACAAGTCACATATGCAGTCCATCATTGACAAGGTACCATTAGGCTTCATGTCCACTCACTAGTGACTGCGCGCAAGGTTGTGACAGCTTGAATTTGCTTTTTAAAATTTCAAGCAGTGTTTATAGCAAGCGTCTGGAGAGCGGAAGCAGAGGAATAATGCAATCATCTGTTTATTAATTCTTTGCTCTAGCTGCAGTCTCCAGAGTCGTTTGCAAAGAGTGTTCAGGAGCTGACTATCGTCTTGCAGAGGACAGGAGACCCTGCCAACCTCACAAACCTTAGACCACACCTAGAACTGCTAGCCAACATAGACCACAACCCTGGTACGTCCCTTCATTTACCACCATGGATCTCACACTTTTTCTGGCTTTCTCCACATGCCCCACACGCACAGTTTGTATCATTCATTAACAAGAAAATAAGACCCAAGTCAGATTTTTGTGACATAAACAACAGCACAATAGCATCAGGTTTGTTTGTTCATCTGCTTCCATCTCATCCTATCCCTAGCATCCTCCTCTTTCACACCAACCCTTTGCATGTCCTCATTCAAAATCCCTGTCTAATATCTCTACAACACCCATCCGCACATGTTCAAACCATCTCAACTTTTCTCTCTAACTTTGTTTATTTTGCCCACAGTATTACATTTTTGTATTTCCTTTCATGTATTTTTGTTCATTAGTTCACTCCATATTTCTACCCCTGGATTTCCCCAGTGACTCCACCTACAGTAGCTTCAACACCCCACTGGTGTGGCCTGCCACACAGAGAACAGTATTCATCCATCAATCCATCCGTTCTCTTCCACTTATCCTTATGAGCGTGGCAGGAGGGCTGGAGCCTATTCCAGCTGCTATAGGGTGGGAGGCAGGGTAACAGTATCCATATGGTTCTAATTATTAGGGTTTCAGAAGCATTGTTGAGTGAAGAAAAGTTCTGCTCGTATGCCAAAAGGCAAATTGCGAGTGCAAGACTGAGGGAAAGTTATGATTCATCATGTGTGCTAAACATTTACTAATCAAAACATAATGACTAAGTGTTTGATGTCTATTTGACTTTTAAATACTCCCTCAGCACTCAGAAATGTATTCCGCACTGTGCCTCTCTCTTAAACATGGTTCTGACAATATGACAAATCATTAGACAATATATTATACATGCTGCATTACTGCAAGTGGCTGTATTTTCTTCGGTGTCATGTAGGATGTCATCCCGCTGCTGTGCTGCTGCTGTGCTACCGCCAGCAAAAAAAACTGGGCGCTTGTGCTTTTCAAACAAAATAGTCCTGTGACCTTCAGCTTTTTATTGTGTGTTAAATATCAAACCTTGACATCTTAATACATGGAGCCAAGATCTGAATGCTGTAAATCCTACTGTGACATTGTATTATGATAGTATTTAGCTTTACCATTCCTCCTTTCATATCTTCTTTAGTTATTAGACAGTGTATAAACATCCACAAAGATAGAAATAACTCTCCAGATGGAGAGAGTATTAATTTGACTTAATGGTAACAGGGTCTCAGTTGTTTATTCTATATTTTCAGAGGGCTACACTACAAATTTCTTGGTTGAATTCTACACAGGCTTTCTGTAACGTAGTGCTATGAATGATAACATGTATGTCGCACTTACATGTTTCAGATCATCCAACAAATTTAATAATTAGTCAAAGATAATCTAAGTAATCACAAAAGGCATTTTTTAAATGATGATTTCATTTATCAGTGGAAAAAAGCTTTCCAAACCTACCTGGGTCTGTGTGAAAAGTAATTCCCCCTGCTTGTCATATGACATTGACATCTGTCAATCTGGAAAGCATCACAAAGCCATTTCAAAAGCTTTAGAACTTCCGTGAACCACGATCAGAGCCATTATCCTATAATGGAGAAATCCAAGAAGACTAGTGAACCTTCTCAGAATTGGCTGGCCTACCAAAATTACAACAACAAATTCAAAACTTGAATAGAAAAAGGTGTGTTTTAAAAAATACTTGTGTACGTGTGGACGTAGCCAAAGACGATATCCATGGGAAGGTTCCAAGAAGAAAACCACTGCTGACCAAAAAGAACACAAAAACAGTTTTTGAGAAAAACATCTTTATAATCGGAAAGATTTTTGTGAAAATATTTTGTGGATTGAGACAAAAGTTGGACTTTGTGGAAGGCTACATCTGGCATTAATCAAACACAGCATTAGTTTGATGGTCCAGGGCTGCTTGACGACTTGCCGTTATTGATGGAAACATAAATTCCACTCACACTCCTCAGCCTCCCTGTGAAGGTCTATCCCAGGGTGCTTGAAAGGAGAGTTCGTCCGTTAGTCGAACCTCAGATACAGGAGGAACAATGCGGTTTTCGTCCCGGTCGTGGAACACTGGACCAGCTCTTTATCCTCTCAAGGATACTTGAGGGTGCATGGGAGTTTGCCCAACCAGTCTACATGTGTTTTGTGGACTTGGAGAAGGATTGACTGGCCCGTTGCTACGGGCCATTCAATCCTTGTACAACCGTTGCAAGTGCTTGGTCCGCATAGCCGGCAATAAGTCAGATTCGTTCCAGGTGGGTGATGGGCTCCGCCAGGGCTGCCCTTTGTCACCGATTCTGTTTGTAATTTTTATGGACAGACTTTCTAGGCGTTGCCAAGTGGCGGAAGGCTTTTGCTTGGGTGGTCTCAGAATCTCATCTCTGCTTTTTGTAGATGATGTGGTTCTGTTGGCTTCATCAAGTGACGGCCTGTAGCTCGCCTTGGAACGGTTCGCAGCCGAGTGTGAAGCGGTGGGAATGAGAATCAGCACCTCCAAGTCCGAGGGTAGACCCAGGACACGCTGGAGAGATTCTATCTCTCGGCTGGCCTGGGAACGCCTTGGTGTTCCCCCGGATGAGCTGGAGAAGGTGGCTGGGGAGAGGGAGGTCTGGGCTT
>VURO01038190.1:7609-30469 GCA_015108175.1 Pelvicachromis taeniatus
TCATCTGATTTGCATGACGATGCAGTTTGCAGTAAAAAAAAAAAAAGAAAAAAGAAAAAAAGAACAATATATGAGAGGAAATGCCTTTCACTCCTTTTCCACAACATCCCATCCACATGCCACATCAGAAGGACAATCTCTGATATACAGCGTTTGTTTGTGTTTGTGTATTTGCATGTGTATGTCTGTGCGTGTGTGCATGCACTGCTTGCTGCTGGCCCAGAACTATTAAAATGCTGTAGATTAAATGGGTGAAGACACATCACAACAAATCATATGTAAGTGCATAAAATCTCGTGGAAGCGTGTTGAACGAGCTCCTGTAAAATATTTGTAGATGCCATTTTATCAGCCACCATGCACATGCCTGTTTTTACTATGAAGAAAACAATTTGGCTGCCGATGTGTGTGCACAACTGCGCTTAAAGTAATGAAAACAAGGTGGCTGAAAGCGATAAAAAAAAAAAAAAGTTAACCTTGAGCCCTCTGGCTCTCTGAGAAAGAACGTCTTTTAAATCAGTAAACACTTACAGACTAAGGAATCATAATTGCTGCCAATAGAATAAAAGCATGGCTATATTTAGCAAACATGAAAAAAAAAATATGGCGCATTTAACTGCCCCTTTCTCTGTAAGCTGAAACAGTAAATGCAGATAGATTTTATGTGGAAAACAAAACAAACTCCCCCAAATAGTTTACCATCTGTTTTAAGGCTAAGAGCATATAAACATCCTCTTGGTGTTAAAACATTTTAAGATAGAGTAAAAGAGCAAAATGAAACACTTTTGTGAGAAGACGAGATAAATTGGGGAGTCTGTTTCTCTTGCTTCCTCTGATAATAAAGTCTGATGCTCTTTCCTAACGTAGACACAGGAGTTGATCTGGGCAAGTTAGGCCTCCTGGTGTCTTGGAATGAGCCTCCGCCATCATTATGTCTGCAGAGGGGTCTTGGGTTAAGCAATGTAGATGCATTGCTCAGTATGGTAAAAGTCCTGGCTCCAGTTTGATTTATACCAGCTGTGGTCAAGGCTGGGGGTCTCTGTCATTCTTCAGAGCCACTGGTTGGACTCCTTGGCTGAATTTAAATTGATTTGAAGAGGGAACTTGCCCTGTTTTCCTGCCCTTGTGACAGGCTCCCTGAGGAGTAATTTATTTCTTTTATACCCCACTGCAGCCACACGCCTGGAAGGAAATGCTGCCCTAACTGTAATGAAGACGTGACCTTGAGTTTAGCCGTCACCCATGCTTCTGTATGGAAACCGTGAGCATTAGGACATTCAGCATAAATATACACACACACACACTGCAAGATTACAAAAACAGCAGTGACCTACCAGTTAGACCATCTATCATATGCTCTGACAAGGGAGAGATGGTGGTGGCTGTTTCAGTGAAAAATAGGAAATGTCAGGAAACAAAACTGACTCCATGGGAAATTCTATCTGATGATGGGTCTATTTTTAGGGGATATTTAAAGGTGTTTGTGCTATCCGCTTCTCAGTCAGTTGAAGTGCATTTATTATTTAGCAGTTTTAATGCTCACTAATGGTTGTACAGAAAGCACAATGCACAGCTGAGGAGTGTTCGGCCTCTCCCATCGATCTGAAAGGCTGGATGAAACTGAGGTTTGGCCCTTTGCGTGGAGAAGAATCATCCTCTGACCTCTCAACTTCCTGCTTGGGAGAGAGAAAAATACATGAACACCCTGAAGGTTTGGGAGAAGTTCATCTATTTCCTGATATAACAAAGTGAGACACGGGACATTGTTGCTGCAGAGTTTCATTTGGCTGACAATCAAAGCAGAGGCTTGTGTCTGGGGAACAAGTTTGCAGTGGCGTGCTGAAAACCCAAACACCACGGCCACGCAGAGGAAAAGGTGAGGCTTCTCCTTCGACCCAGACAAGTACTCTTGAGATACCTTGAAAGCATGCCGGTATTGTCCTGCAGACTCGAACAACACTTCTCTCACGAAAAATAAAGATGCACCAAAGTGGCTCACTGTGAGTGCACATCATAAAAAAATAAAAAAAAAACAAGATTTTTTTTCAATAACATCTAATGACCAAATATGGTACACACAATGTTATCACATTTCCTGTATGTACAGTAGCTTTTATAATTATGCTATTGTAAAAACATACCATTACAATATTTAAGTGTGTCATGCAGCTGAGGGGCTTTACTCTGTGCACAGAATAAAATGCAATATTATAAAAACTGTACCTGGAAGGCAGAAACAGGAAATTATATACCTATGTACTAAGTATACATTAAATATATATATATATTTGTGTGTACATTTTAATTTCCACAACAATAAATAAATAAAGAGATTAAAGAACACATGGCTCATGGTGTGATATAACATATCCTATGATCCCTGCTCTGGAGGTATGCTCTGTCTAAAAATAACTTGGCTGACATCATTTACACATTAATCCAGTGAAGGAGGCCCCCCTCTAAAAATGTCTACCAACATTACAGGCACTTGGTTTGGACTTTGAGTATTTGCAATATTCATGTGAAGCGTTTTCTTAAACAGTAATTGATTCTAGATGTACACTAACATGTAGGTTGGGATATAACTACTGATAAGACTTTAAAGTCAAGCTTTTAAAAACAATCTTTGGTTTGACACCACCTTGTTTTCTTTCTTCCTTCATTTTTTTAAACTACACTGTACCTCAGACCATTGCAGCTGGTTATTAACGTTCAGCTTTTATCCAGCACAAAATGTAACATTTTCTTATGTGCCTTACATTGTCAATAAATATACTTTACACAGTTGATCACTGTACACGGAATGCTGATAAATACTTCTCATTTGTTTCCTTCCCTTCGAGTTTCTTCTGTATTGTGTTCTCGTTTCATACTCTCAGAAAAGCATGACGGGAAGGTTATTTTATGTGCCTCGTATGGCGTGTTTGTATCAAATACAGTCACATAATTGTGTCCCAGTTGAGCATGGAAAACCAGGTTTATTTTGTTGGGCGCCACTTTAACTCTGCTGCACCGTCCTCAGGAGTGAATCTTAAGCCCATCTTGCTAACAAATCACTATTGTTGGAACCTGGAAGTGAATTCCTTCTTTGCCTCAAGCATCCGTCTCTAATACGTTCTTTCTTTCTTTCTTTCTTTCTTTGGAACAACAAAGTTTGATCACATTATTAGATTTCAACTACAGGCCTCCTGGGATCACTGCTGTAACATCCATGACATCCCCTGTCTGTTTTCCTGCAGTCTTATTCTCGTGTACTGTCTGCATGTGCTTCTTCTCTCTTCCCTCCAGCTTGGTTTTCTCTGCACCCATAGTTTTATCTGCTGCTTTATACATTAGGCGTGCCATTCATGTAGCAATCCACCCCTTGCATTCCTGCTGCTCTCCTGTATCCTAGCAGTGTAAGAGACTGTCCACAGTTCTGTTCAGCAGCTGCTGAGGTGAAAATGTCTTTGCCTTCCAGTCCATTTTACCACACAGATCCACCGAAACACTGTGTTATGAATGGTGCTGACATCTCCAATGACAGCTGTCCTCACTGCTGGGGTGAATAAGACAGGTGATTACAAATACAAGTCCTGTTGAGAAGACAGCTGTCCTTTGACGCTGAAAACATCTGGTGGAGGTCGACACAGTGCGTTCTCAGGATGCGATGCTGGAGGCAGTGACATCAGCAGAGTTGTATGCAAAAGTACGTCCTTGCAATGGGCGCGTATGCACCCATGCGTGCCTTTTGAGCATGTCTCTGTGTGCCTCACTCTCCAGCTCATCAGTCTTTGTCAGTACAGGCTGTCCTTGGTGGTGGAGGTGTGTGTGGTTGTAGAGTCGTCGGGCAGGGAGCCCCGGCGCCCAGGTCTTGACCCACAGTGGAGCAGATTTTGCAGCTCTCTTGACACGCTGCTGGAGAAAGCCGTGTAGATCCATGGGTTGGTGCATGAGTTCAGACTGGCCAGCAGCATCAGGATAGTGAAGGCCACTCCTGCAGAGGACATACACCGCCAAAAAGACAAGTCCAAAAACACATTCAGATATAAAATGCTAATTTTCAAATGTACAACCTTTATGCTGGAAGGAAACATTCTTCTTAAAATGAGGACAAACTAAGGACAAATCACAGTGTAAGTCGCATTATTTAGCAGTGAAGCACTATGCATCATTATTGTTTTTATTCTACTTTCTTCAAGAATTTGATTATAAATATCCCAGGGGAACAACAGCACACATACTTCCTTTTTAATATTTTTCATTTCTAATAATAAGTCTATTGTGCATTAGGCAAACCATGCTTATTTCAATGAGGCCAACTGAGAACAATAAGACCAAACTGATTTTAGAATACAAAGCTGACAATAATCAGCTAAGTGTGGGGCCGTCTGCCAATCAGGGCTTTTATTTCATGAGAGTATGCTAATCATGCTTGTACCTGCATGTGAGTACACTTTGTGTATGCATCTGTGCTCATGTGTGCGTGTTTGTATTCGTGCTTGTTCCATGTGTCTGCTTATGATTTTAACTATTCATGCCAGCTGCTGGCACAGATCATTGTTGACAAAATGTCAGCATCTGGCTCTGTTTCAGACTCTATGGGGGACATAAACAGGTTATTTACTGGCCTCTGGTGTTTGTCTTTAGTTTCAGCTCAGGAAAAAACAAACTTGTTTGTGACCTTATATTGTATTCTCTGTTGAGAGCTGGAGCTTGTACTTTGAATAATGAGTTAGATAGTCTAATATTATGGACCCACCAAGATGTTCAAAAGCATTGATTGGAGGTTGTTGTTAAAAATAGGTGCTTATCAATTAGCTTTTTGCTCTCTAAAGTGCAAAACAGGTAAATTAGTTCCATTAGGGGAATTAAATAGATTATATGAGCTAAGGAGAATCAATCCATCTGGGGTAAACAACATAAATGATTCACCTGATCACACAGATGCTTGCTTTCATTTATTTTATGGGGTAGATTACAAACATAAGTGGATGTTGCATCCATTAAGATGTTTATGACTGACCTTGGTCTGGAGGGTCTGGATCCCAGGCTGCCCACAGCTGAACAATAAAGAAAGGTGACCAGCAGATAGTGTACACCAGCACAATGACCAGGGTCATCCTCACCGTCTTTGACATGGCTTTAGTGATACTTGGAGGTGGGGTGGCGGGGCGGTGAGGGTGAACGTAATCAAGGGAGCAGCGAGGAGAGTTGGTGTAGGGCTCCTGGCAATCTGAGCCGTTCACTGTTTGCTGATGTGCTGTTGTTCTTGCTGTCACATGTTCCCCGGGGCAACTGTTACACTGAATATCAGGTGGTACATAGTCATAACATTCTCCCACTTGGCTGTTGGGTGTGTTATTGTGGGGGTTATTATTTGCACCCTTTAAGAGCTGTCCTCCTCTTCCGTCCCAGCCACCGCCTCCGGACGCCTGTCTTCCCCTCTCTCTGGGTCGCTCGTCCTCCTTTCGAAAGCTGTGAAAGCGGAAGAGGATTTCGCTTTTCTTCATCTCAGCCATCACCATCCTCTCTGACTTCAGGTAGATGTTGTTGTGAATCTCGCGGAAGATTCGTATCTGAAATATAAGAACATTTCAGATACGACAAATTTTGACAGCTTAGTGAGAGGGGAAACTAGACATGATGTCATTCACGACCTTAAAGGCCCGAGGATTACGTTTTATGACGGGAACGTAGCAAATTCAGATGCTTGTGTTTGCTGCAGACTGTCCTGTTTGTAGTTCTTTTCAACACTGACGGGAAATTTGAAATGTAAAAAAAAAGAGAGTACGCGTTGGCCTTAACCATCAGCCATAAACCAGTGTCAGACATTTTTATGTTACATTATTTAACGCCACGATTCCTTCACTCTATTACATAGCTACCATAAAATTTTATTGCACCAAAATGATTTGTGATATTCTCCAGAGAAACCAAAACAACTATATGAAATCCATTACTAATAGGCGATTCATTCTTGCAGCTATTTTTACTTTGATTTTGAAGGTTTGTTACAACTGTCTTCTGCTTTAGGTGCAATGTAACTGGAAGCTGCGCATTAATCCACCTTTCCATTCAGTTTATGGGATTTAATCGGGCTTGAAACGTGAAACTTTCCAAATTACCTCCTTCAGCAGAAATAACATCATTCTCTCTTCCAGAAACGTTCTAAATATCCCTCTGGATTTGAAATCCGATATTGAAAATAATGGAAAAAAGGTCCAGAATTCTATGTTTGGCACAGATCTGGTACATTCCTCTCCCTGGCAGGACGTTCTCAGACTGGGCAGGCATCTCGGCAGTAGACCTCCAAGTGCTGTGTTAATTAGGGGAAAAAGCTGGACCCTAGAAATATCTTTCCTTAAATAGATCAGGACTGATGGGAGGCACCCCAGAATGTCATATCTGCCTGGGGATGTGACATAACACCAACCACAGTCTCCACAGGTTATTGAACAATGCGTGCCAAATACACTCTTGAAACCAAAACAGCATTTCATTCATGCCACAAGCCTCATTACTGGATAATGTTGCTCTGAGCATGTAATCCTATAGTCAACAGCCTTTGTGGACAGTACAGAGTTCAGCCAGTACAGCCGGAATTACCTGACAGATGGTAATGACGAGGGCGGGCAGGAGGAAGACAGCTACCGTCATCCAGGTGACGTAGGCCTTCAGCCCCCACAGCTCAGCAAAGTGACCCCAGCACTCGAACTCGCCGGGAGCCACTTCTGAGCGGGAGAAGATGAACACCTGACAGAAATAACAAGAGAAAAGTGGTCAACACACCCACAGACACTGATAATCTCCAGTAATCTCTTGAAGCTAAAAATAGACAAACATCTTGAGTTCTCCTGTAGAAATCAGGGTGTGTGCGCTTGCTGAGCTCTCGTGTGTGTTTTTGTGTTATGTGTGAGCGTGTAAGGTGTTGTTTGCCTGTGTGTTCACCCCTTCCTACCTGCGGTATGCTGAGGACGAGTGCCAGGCCCCAGGCCACCATGACAGGAGTGTTCCAGCGGGACACTGCGCCCCCTCGGTAGGCCTGCAACGGGCAGCAGATGGCATGGTGCCGGTCTACTGTCATGGCAACTATCATATAGGATGATGCAAACATTCCAACAATCTGCAAATACTTGATGGACCGGCATAGCAAATCAGGACCTTGAAACCTCTCTGTAATGTCCCATATTAGCTGGGGAAGAACCTGAACACACAGATAAAAAGTAGTCATTTTTTTAAAAAAGTATTTCCTAATATATTCAACATATCAACAAGAAATGCCTGTGCAGCCCAAACCCAATTTAGCACTGTGCCCCAGACTGTTATCGGAAGACAGCTTGAGCACATCAGCAGGCTACACCATAGCACTTAATGACATGTTCGTTATTATCCATGACAAGGGCACTGGACATTTTTGACCTAAGCCTGTTTTTTTTGTTTTGTTCGTTTGTTTTACTTAAAAAAAAAACACCAAATGTATGGTCATCCACATATGAAAGTAGTTCTAAAATAAAAATAAAATCATTTATTGAATCATTGAATGATGTTTATAATTACATTACACAGCTGGACGGATATTTGACTGCCATTTTAAGAGCTTTGTGCTTCCAGCTGAGTCAACAAAAACGCCAACTCCGTACGAAAGCAGCAGAGACAATTCATTACTGTGAAAAGTCTTGACAGAGCTCTCACTGCAGTGTTTTTTTAAACATCTGCAAACAGAAATTAAAATACACTACAAGGCACACAGTTTGTACAGTTACAACAAGTTTGAAAGTCAATATTTGTTATGACCAACTTTATTCTTCAACACAGCCTGAGAGGTCTCTTAGTCAAGCTTTCTTGTCATTTCTTTAAGTAGTCTTCAGGAACACTTCTCCAGGCTTTGTAAAAGACATTCAAATTGTCTGGATGCTGGCCACCTTTAGATGATCCCACACTGCCTCAGTAATATTGAGGTCTGTACTCTGGGGAAACTGATAATGTTTCATTGGGTGTTTTTCTACCTAGGTATGCTTTACTGCACTGACAGTGTGCTTCCATGGTGATATTGAAAAAATCTGATGGTACTTTTCTGTGTTCATAATTCCATCAATTTTGACAAGATCTCCAGCTCCACTGACTGAAATGCTCTGCCATGCTTTTCAGATGGCTGTAGACACTCGCTGTTGTGCCTCTCTCCTGACCTCAGTACATATTGACATTTTGAACTAAAAATTTAAAATATGGATTCATCCTTCATTCGTCCTGTTGGCAGTGATTTTTCGGTTAAGTTCTTGTGTAGTTTGGCACACATCAGCCTTTTCTTTCTGTTTCCTTTCCTTAAGAATAACTTCCAGTGAGACCATTTCTGATTAGGCTTTGGCAGTACAGTATATGAATGAATTGAAGGGCCAGATGCCTTTTTCGTTGAGGGGGTATAGCTTAGTGGTAGAGCATTTGATTACAGCTCAAGAGGTTTCTGGTTCTACTCCCTGTGGAAGCTTTAAAAAAAAAAAAAGCATTCTTCTTAAAGTATTTTCCTTTCTTACAAATGTCTTCTTCACAGCTAGCCTTCCACTGAGATCATTTTAACAAACAGTAAATGGATCATTTGAAGGCTCAGATGCATGTGTCAAGTCTTTGCTGTTTTGTTTTTTCTTATTTCTTAAGGACAGAACTTTCAGATGCTGTTCATCTGCTATAGACTGTTTTTTCATTTTTTTTAGGCCTATCGTTTGTCTTCCACACCTTAATTGTTTTTATTTTATTTTAATCGTCCTGTGAAAAGGAATGAGACAAAGATTTTACATGCAAGCCGAAGTCCAGAGAAGAATTAAAAATTACACAAAGATTTTGAATTAGCAGTTGGAGAAAAAGAAGCAAGAACCTAACTGATTTTAGATTGTTGTTCAACAGGAGTCTTGTTGACATTTAAAACAAGGTCATTGCTAGAGATCCCGTCAGTATCCCGAGTTAAGCTGTTAACTAGGATGGACAACCTATCCAGCTGATGAGGCTTAAAAGGCATACAGAGCTGAATGCCATCGGCATAGAAATGATAAAAATGTAATTAAAAGATTGAATAATGCTAGCTAAAGGAAGCATGGAGAAATAATAATGGCTCCAAAACGGAACCCTGTGGAACCCCACGGGTTAGGGAGGGAATGTTAGAGGTGAACTTCTAACAGAGAAGGTCCTATCAGAAAAGTAAGAAGTAAATAAGTCTAAGGCACAGCCAGACACACCAGCCAAAACCTTAAGCCTTTTAAGCAGGATTTTTGTGGTCAATGGTATCAAACTGAAGCTGATTTTTTCGTGAGTAAAACAATAAACACTCAAAAAATAACCAAATTTGACCTATGTCAAAAAACCCCAAACAGGATAAAACATCTTTAACAAACTGAGATACCATTTTGTAAATGTTAATGTTTCGTCCACTGCTGTGATCTATGTATATTCATGTTGCTATAATGCTTCAAAGAAACCCCCATACTGACCTGAAAGAAAGCCACCACCAGGTCAGCCACACACAGGTTGACCATGAATATGTGCATCGGTGCATTGTGCTTCCTCCGTCTCAGAAGCACCCACAGCACAAAGCTGTTCCCCAAGGTGGTAAGAGCCAGCACCACCGCAAGCACTGCAATCTCAGCCCGAGCCAGGCCCATATCCCTCACCCTGGGCTGGGGAAGGGTGCGAGGTGTGCTATTGGAGCCATTCTCGGGAAAGATGCCAAAGAAGGATCCCCCACTGTGAGAAGTGTTGAATGAGTTCAGTTCAGAAATAAACGAGGAAGAGAAGTTGTTTCTTCCTGTGGGGTCCAGAGCGGAGAGGCCTAACCTATCCCAGTCCGTTTCCAAACTGATGCTTTCCATTCCTGGAAGACAAACAAAGTGTTAATTTGGGAAAGCCAATAAAATCTATTGTTTATAGTTTGTATAAACGATGCTCTGCACATCCCAAAAAGTTGATTCTGTTCATCTGGATGTAGCGTTTTTCATGGGAGAAACGTTTCGTCACTCATCCAAGTGACTTCTTCAGTCTCAGCTGACTGCAAGTTTTCCCCAATCTTATGAACAGATGCTCTGCACAAAGGCGGTCTGCGGGAGTCAATCTGCTGCAGGGCTGTATGACTGTCCACGCGCGGATTTTGGCCAAGTCCAAATTTTATCAACAGACAATGAAATTGCTTTGGATTATTACATCTGTGCATCTTATTACATTTCCTGCAGTTGCCTAAAAAAAAAGCACTTTTCCTTACAGTACTGCTGAGAATCCAAAGCATAACACACACAGACTTTTCACATAAGCTGATGCAGATATAAATCACAGGAACTCTTTGTTGTTGGATCATCAGTAACAGTTTCACATCATGCACTACAAATAGCTCCTGTTGGGTAACCTCATAACATTCAACTCAAAGTAATGAGAGCCAGACACTCTGCCAATCATGCAAGTGTAATTATGTCTCAGATTTTTAATAATTCTCCTGTCTGTTTGTCCATCTCCCAAAGCTTCCCATTCAATCTGACACAAGTCCAGTTTGGTTTATTTTCTTTCTAATACTTTCTCAAGGTTGATTTGACAGCTTTCCCTCCTATCCCACCACCCTATTCCTTCACGTCCCCTCTCATAATCATTCTCATCCCATGCTTCCCTCGTACATTCCTGTTTTCCCCTGTTTTTGTTCCCCTCTCTCCACATTTTCTCTCATGCATCCAGGCGTTGTTTTTGCTTCTCTCTCTCCAAATCTAAATTAATTTTACGTTTATTTTTCTTTGCTTATAAATAAATGGCTGAAAAGAACAGAAAGTTGACAGGAATTAGATGACAATTTAAGAAACAGAGTCATGGGATGTAGAGGGCAGCCTTGGTCAAATAAACGGCTTGTAGAGTAGTGTCTGAAAAGGGGGGGGGTTGGAGAGGAGCGATACAGGCGGTGAGGAGAAAGGAGAAAAAACTGCCCAGAAAAGGTAAAAGAATTGATTTTTGAGGGAGGATGATTGGGTAAGACTAGAGGAGGGGCAAAACATAGCTCGAAGGAGAGATGTGCACTTTTAGTTATTTCGCCGTGAGTGATGATTGACACCATGTTGATGTAACATTTTGACTAATATGCTGTGGAGTGGTTGTATGTGTGCCACTGAATAGGTGCTTGGAGAGCTTCTGTGATTAAAATCAGGAGGAAAACTGTTGTGAGAATTTTGAGCAATTGAGTGTGACTATACATGACAAGGTTGTTCTCACTATTACGCTACTACCTAATGACCAGTTAGTAACAGTGAACGCACTGCTGGGTGTGTAAGATAACACGGCTGAACATACTGTCATGCTTTACATGCTGGCTTTGCCAGAGGAATGTAATCAGTTGAATGCATGACAGGCTTGGCCTGGTTGACTTCTCTTCCCAGCACAAAGGTAGAGCTGTGGGTGAAAAGAAGAGTATCTCAGTGGGATCATTCCTCAGAAAACAGAAAACTGCTCTTATGATTTGAGTGAATCCCTGCTGTCACACGAGGCAAACACAAGACTGCCATAAATGTACAAACTAAATCAATCATTTTCTTTTTTTTATTAACATTCCTCTATATTTAAAGGGTTGTATTAGTGGGAAGGTTGATAGAGGATCAGATGTAGCAATAACAGTTGTTTTTTTTTTTTCATCTTTGTTAATTAAGGGTGTAGACAACAGGGCCCTTTTTCAGTAAGGAATCTCTGGGCCTCTTTTTGTTGGGTTCTGAGGAGGCTTGTGCCCCTCTCTGTAATTACAGTATAATTCATGAGAAGGTTCTTTGTGCGGCTGCACCCCCAACCTAATTTCATTATATATATATTGCCATGTGATTCGTTTTTGATGTTGAGTCTGTTTTTAAGTATGCCTCGGTGCAGATAAGGTGCAACGACTCCTAGGGAGTCGTTACAATACCTGGAGTGATGCTTAATTAAATATTTAAACTGTACTCAAGAAAGTCAAATAAAAGCATTGAAAACTGCTAAGCAGGAGCAGCTGTTAAGGTCCATCTGTCTGTAGATAACCACTGACGAGTACGTGCTGCAATTTTTTCTACATAGCAGATTTTTATCTTCATATTTATGACATTGTTCTGAGAGAATCTGAATCCCTTGTTTACCTAAACTTCAGAAGAACAACATATGCTGAATGTTCATTTGCATTGCATGTGTGTCCGAGAAATCTCAGTGAACTGTCTTCAGATTGCTCAAGCTCGTGTACAGGAGACCCAAGCATAGCCTGAAACCTGTGCCAGGAGTTCTCTCTGTCATGTCATGAAATTTCTTAAGCTGAAGCTGCACAATGAAGGTAAATAATGTCTGCAGAACATTGCTGGGTGTAGTTTAATATATTCCGAACAGACTCCATTATTTCCATCTGTCTGACTGACTTAACACAAGTACGAATTATTCTTTGTGTGCTTGATAGACTGTAGACAGTACTTCTAGTAAAGTACGCTTTCTCTCTGATTGATGATGGAGTCAATCCCTCCCTTGCTTTCCTCTCCAGAGGCAAAGCGGCATGCAACCATCCATTTTCATAGCCTCTCCATGTTGTACTGCTTTCATAGACACGGGGTTCATGCTCACAGAGCCTCAGGGTAGAAAGGAACATGTAGTTAAAGTGCACAAAAACCATTATAGATAGCATTCAGTCACATCTTTCAACATCTGTGTCATCATTTCCAACTGTTCACACGTGTTTTGGTCATTCCCTTTCACAAACTACGACATGTTCAAGATATGCCAAGATCCAAATACCAGCTGTTTGGGCTAAAGTATTTTTAAACCATTCTGAGGTGTGTTAAGGAACTAATGTCTTATAAAACCATGTTTTGATGTCAGTATTACAGTATGTCAAAAAAAATGCTTTTAAAGCAAGTAGGAAAAAAGGGTGCTATTATCCTTTAAGGCAAGACTTCACCCATTAGACACTCTGAAGGAGGTGCGTGTGCACTTGGTGCAATAATCCAAACATAATGAAAAAGCCATCACCTCTCTGCCTGTCTTGACAGTCCCTGGATTAGTTTCCTTTGACCAAGTTGACCGAGGCTGATTAATGAGGACCTCTTTGTTCTCATTACCAGCCTAGTCTACACCCCGACGACCAGTGGCTAATTTCTCCTGCTACTCAGTCTTCCTTCTCTCTTCAATTTTTTCCCTCTCTTACCTGTTATTTTCGCTACACTTTCATCCACCCACTCCATTTCTCTGATTCTGATTCCCTCCTAACCAATCCACCACCTGCGATCACAGACAAAAGAGGAAGCCGTTTCTCCTACAGAGGAAACTGGCTCTGAAATGTTTTTTGTTTTTGCTTCATTTTAATCACCAGCACCCATTAATTGACTTTGGCAGGAGGAAGCAGGATTAAAAAGGTCTGGCCCAACAGGAATCCAAGTCAACTGAAACTAATAACGCAAGCATTGGATGACAGCGTGTCATATATTTACCTTTGGTTTTACGCTGTTTTTTCCTCACTGTGAAATTCATGCGCGACACAAATGAGGTGGTGTCACAGACCAGGCTGTGTGGCAGTTCATCTGCATGATAAGGCAGCCACGGCCACGTTTTCCTCTTTAAGCCTCGCAAATCTGTAAATTAGTTCCCCGCTCGCAACCTCGCGTGCGGCGTTAATTCTCCTTCTGAATGAGTCGGGTCAATGACAGCTGGATAGCTCGTGTATATTTATGCATTTCAGTTTGTGGAGGAACCTGCTGTACTCATTAAAAATCACATTCACGGTTCTCTATATTTGAGTACATGTCACTCTGGTTCGCTCTCCACCACTAACTGCAGCTCATATGAACAATAATACAAATTATTCTTTTACTGTTTTCACCCCAAACATCCTATTAAATGATAATTATGAAGGCCACACCTCATTACACACAGTGACTCAGTCATTGCTCATCCATATTTTGTTACTATAGTCACACACAAAGATTATAGTAACTTTGTATCAACTTGGCTCAGGTCAGTAGACAGATAGAAGGTCCAAGTCCCCTTATCGTTACTGATAAACCCCGTTCATTAGACCACTGACTGTTTTTCTTGTTATGTATCATTAACTAGCACACCACCAACGAGCAAGTGACCCATTCAAAATGGGAACTTTTTTTCACATCACATATAGCTGATAAAAAATTCAGAGTATTCCCTTGAAGATTGGAAAGTGGGCTGCAGTGTTACCACATAAGCTAAAACAGGCCTGGAGTTGATTTGGTCCGAGCTGTACCACATGATGAAATGAATGCAAGTAAATGATTCCCTGTTAGAGACCGAAATAAATCGACTGTGAAAATAACCGTGATGATGATTTTTTCCTGATGGAGGCTACAATCAAGGACGTGTCAGTTTGTGTCAGGGAGAGAGAAAAAAGAAGAAAAGTTTCCGATTAATGGTGGAACAAAAACCCTTTTCAATTACTTTGGTTGATACAAAGAGCTTCCTGCTCTCAATCATAAAACACACATCTGCCAAAAAGCAATTATTTGATTGAACTGACAGACAAGAAAGTTGTTTTGTTGTTGTTGTTGTTGTTGTTGTTGGGTTTTTTTTTTTAAGTATGGGATCTGTTTTTGATATGGACACAATGTTTGATTATTTCTTGGCTGTTAAGAGGAAATTTACCATCGTGATAATAAGTTGTGCCAGGCAATAAATCAATGACACTTGAATATACAGACGTATGCATGCATCTGTATATTCACTCACAGCCTGGGAAAAACAATCTTTTGTTCGTCTAAAGCCCTTTGAGTTTCCTTTAAAAAAAAAAAAAAAATATGGGCAGGGCACGCACGTGCGCGATAAAAACCTCACACAAAGAAGAGCAACCCAAGGTGAGAAGTCGTCTCTTACCTTGTTGTCAGTGCATGGTAAGCATTCTCACGCGTGTCCTTTTCTGTTGGCTTTGCTCTTGTCTTTACGACTGTGGGACGGAGCGTTAAAAGCCGTCACCATTACAGCTCATTTATGTTACAGACAAAAGCAGATAACAGCCTGTCAGTTCCCCTGTGGAAAAACTAACAGGAACACATCCATTTTCAATTAAGCTCTGCAATGAATTATATCTAATCAAGCACAATAACATACATGCTGTACGTTAAGAGAAATGACATGCTGAAAGTAGCTCTGGGAAACGCCTCAGTACGAGTGATTTAATCACATCCTTTATTACTAATATTTGGAAAATTAGCCTTATTTAATTGTGGCATTCCATCATTTGGAATAATTTTGCTTAATCAACTCAATATTTTACAACTTTGATTTACTGTCATCAGAGCACTTTTTAAAACAGGTGTACTGGTTCCAAAATATAAGATGTGTGTTTTGTTCATTTTCTTGTTAAATAAAATATCTAAAATAAAATATGTTTTCATTGTCCACAAACATGAAAGTAATATTATTACTTATAATAAGGAAACATGATTGTAAATACAAATATGAAAGAAACGGATAAAAGACTATTTATTAAAATTCTGCATACTAGGCTTTAATGGCATACTTGCATTTTGAGCATAAATGAGATACTGTAGCCATACAAAGGCATGACCTAGATTGGGTGGTAAACAAATTGGAGGAATACAATGAGAACACATTTAAGGTCCTGCTGGAAAGTTTCTCAGTCAGTGTTGAATAATGATATTTGAATAAATAAAATAATTGTACATTTAACATAATAAATATATGTTTAGCCATCAAATCAAGCAATAATTATGACCCAATAAGGTACTTACTTGTTCTACTTCAGTGGTGCATTTCTGTTATATGTTGCCTGATTTTACCCAAATTATTTCTTCTCAATCCATGTCTCTCCTTTTAGCCTCAGCTGACTCCTGAATGAATTAGGCACTACAGAAATAAAAATCGCTCTTCATCAGAGTCAGGTGTTGGTCAGTGTTAACAAAAAGTTCTTTAGGGAGCTCTTTGTTGTTCCTTTGCCTGCTGACTGTACTCTCCTTGCGGTGTTGCAGTTCATTTGTAGTTCATTTTATTAAAGTAATCCATTTGATAGCCATGCGTGCCCTGGGTCCTTTGCGTCAGGTTATGCTTTTGCAATCTGCTGTGCCTCCACCAGCAGAAATGAATTTGATCTCCGTCCGTTCATACCTCCCCCCTCCTCCCTCCACAGCTATCTCCTCCTCCTCCTAGGTCAACCAGCTTGTCCGCCAGGACTGAGGGTGGAGCCTGCAACCAGGAGTGGTGCAAGAGAGCGAGAGAGAGAGAGAGAGAGCGAGAGAGAAGGGAAGAGACCTGTTTTGTCATCCATACCATTGCACTGAAGTATGGTGTCCACTCAATCATTGTGAGTCACTGGCAGACACAACCATCAGTCTTTACATGCAGACTTGCTTTATATAATATTGCAAGTAAGCAGTCCAGAGCAGATACCTGCTCATAATATAATAGAGAATATTCAGCTGTTACTTAGAGCTCTAAATCCAGCTTCCCAGACACCCTCAGTTCCATTTCCCTCCCAACCCAACAGTTGAGTCGAGTCAAGAGTCCCCGCATGTCAGCTGAGGCTCAGACGAACCGCCCACTCTCACATTTGCTCTGTCCGGTCTCACAACAATACTGCCGTCAAAACATAAATCAGAGAAAACAACACAATGTGCTAGAAACATATTTGAATTCCCAAAGAGATAAAACTAAGCGCTGAAATAGCCAAATGTTATAGTTTCCTAGAAAATGTTATTATGAACCGGCAAAACATCTGTCTGCAGAGATGGAGACACACTTGCTTTGACAGTGTAGAAGAAATTGTCGAAACATTTAAAGGAGCTTAATCACCTGAAGTCACAAATGTCCTCAAGGCAAGGAGGTAAAGCGTATCGTGCTGACCAAGATATATATTAATATACAACACTCTAACACTGTGTGTGTGGTTGTGCACATCAAAATGCACAACCACACACACACACACGTGCTGTAAATGCATGAATAACACGCACATAAGCATGAATATAGGCATCACTGCATGTCGTCCAGCTTTGTTAATAATGTTTCAAAACACAATCAGAGAAAGTGAGCGCTGGAGAAAGAGACACAAACACACACTCCTGTGTTCAGCTGTGTTTGTGACACACACAGAGAGATGGTTAAGATGGAGAGGTACCACCCCTCCCTGTAGTGATTTATTGCTTCTGTAGTCATTGATACATGCCTGCTTGTGTTTTTATTCAAAGCTCTCTCTTGTCCTCTTCCCTTCAATCTGATTTGTTGCTGAAGGACAAGGGCCGAAGCAGTTCCACCTAAGTAGGAATGCCGAATGGCTGACTCAGCTGAGCCAACTTCAGGTCCCGCCTTTGGCACACAAACACCAGGCTAGAGCACAAAAACAAAACAAAAGTGTTTAAATGCCGTCTTTCAATTTGGATTTCAAGGCTCTCTCACTCTCACACGCTCTCACACACTCTCACGTGTGTTGGTAAGGAAATTATGTTGGCCTGCACTCAAACACTCGAAGGTGTACACAATGACTGAATTCACAAATTCATACTGGCAGCCACTTTAATGCGCAAACTTTAAATAAAATAAATCCAAACAGGCAAACTGATCTTCCCGAATTTATTTTGACATGTAAACTGCAGTTTCCCCTCACTTTCCCCCAAAAAGCTGAAGTAAACAAGACAAACTATAGTGAGCTGACATTTTGCAAATATTATATAATTCCAATTCTATGGCCCTTATGCACGCACGCAGGCACACAAGCACACACGCGCGCGCGCACACACACACCCACACACACACCCACACACACAGATCTAGGCACAGATAGCATGTTGCACTAATGGGTGACTTTCAGCCCCAAATCCACTGATTGCTGTCCAGCCGAGTGTGGTTTGTCCCATGATGTCAGAAAACTTGGCCATTTCCCCCCCAGTGCTGCCTCCAGGTTTACAAACGAACTATCCCTCAGCCAAACCATTTCATCCTGCTGCTGACAAGGTGGGACTTTAAGCTCCCTGGGAATGTCTCAAATCTGGTTTTAAAAGACATTTTGTCCCAAATATAATCCACAGTCCACTTTATTTATTTAACAGCCATACATCACAACTGATGGCCACAGGAAAATTGAGGAAACTGTAAGGAAGGACATTAGCCGTATAACTGAATTACCTTAACTGGGAGTAAGTTTGCTCAGACTTTTTTTTTTTTTTCAAGGTCATGTCAAGAGAACTTTGTTGAAAAAAGGTTACACTCTATGAAATATTTTATTTGGAAATGTAGACGCTCATCAGGTAGAACATCTTTAGTTAATTATATCGAGTCGCAGGGCAGCACTTAAGTTTTAAAGGAATGTGGGGACCTTTAAATGTTTCAATGTATGACAACCCCTTTCCTCTGAGATTTTTAACTGGATCCTCTCCCACATGTTTGGGCTTATTTCCAGCTCCTATGATTGTGCCAGAAATCAAAATGACAGCTGTTTTCCTCTGAGAGAGTGTCTCTTCTGCAAAGACCTTTTAGTGAATCTTCTCTGGGAGCGCTTAATTTGAACACAGGTGTTGACAAATAACAAAATTCTGCACTGCGGTAGTTGCGCTGAGGCAGCTTTGCTTAATGGCGGACCCTTATTCTGGAGCGATAGTCTTTAAATACACAAAAACGATTAATCAAATTTACTTTTCACTCCAAGGTGTTTGGCTTCATCTCCCAAACCTGTTAGAGACCACAAACACAGCTAGCCTCAACCTCAACAGAGAAAAAGATGAGGCTTAACCGATCTTTGCTCAGAAGGACAGCAAGTACAGCAGGGCCATTTGTCTTCCTACAGAATGGCCTGAATCCGCCCATGCCTTTGCTTAAGAAGTGCGCATATCACAGAACAACACCTGGTTTGACAAAGCTGGCGAAGAAAAGTAAAAAAAAAACATCTGATGGAATCGTTAACTGTCAGATGAACCACAAATAATAGAGACAAACAAAGAATTTGAGATTTATCTTCTCCAAGTCTAAAATTACCAGAAAAGATGCCGAGGGAAACATCTTTGCCGTCAACGTGCAGTTTTACTTCTATTAAAGGCCACTTTGCTATTTGCTTTCCAGAAGAATGCCAGAACAGTCCTTTGAAATCCTCATGACTAATTTAACAGAGCTGCAGAAGTGAAAAAGAAGTTATTAAAGTAACTAACTTAATTTTTTTGCTCAACAACGGAGTGGTAAAGCAAATATATGAATTGTTTCGACAGGCCTTCTGCCTGCACACCAATACAATGGAAGTGAAATCAATTCTGTGTGGTGTTCACTGCAGCAGTTACATAAATGAGCATCAAGGGAAACATTTCCTCCAGAAGTAGTTTTTCTTTGACTCTAGTTAAACCACAAAACATAACTATTGCTGAGGGACAGTAGTTCCACTGAACGTTGTGGCTGCTGAATTCTGCAGATTTTTTTTTTAATGTTGAATATGTTTCCATTCACAAATAGTAAGGCAGCAGCGGTCATCTCTGATATGAATATCTCAGAGGGAAAAAATATCTCAGTAGGGATTTATGCACCTGAAATGGATCAAAGTGGATCTCGTGGTGGGATTATAAAAAAACAAAACACATTCTCATGTTTTGTTTATGTAATTTGTAAATGTAATTTTTACATTTGCCTGATTTCATTTTTTTAAAACTAATATTCTTTTTTTCATATCCATACGTTTGAATTTAGAATTCCCAAAACTCTTAACTCTTCTTTATCCACTTCTCTTTCACTTCAACCCCCCAACATGGCTCTGTTTGAAGTCTCTTCCTGTTAAATGGTTCTTCCTTCCCAAGGTCACCAAGTATCTGCTTGTAGAGGTTACCTTTGAATGTGAGGCTTAATAAGGCCTAAATAAAGCATATGAAGATGACTGGTGCAGTCTCAAGGTGCAATGTATATACATACAGCTGAACTAATTAATTTCTACATTTCCTTTGTCTTTTTGTATTTTCAATCTCTTTTAAAGTAAGCGCACAGGTGGCTAGACAAAAAGACACAAAGTAATCGTTTTTCTACGAGCTCTTCAAATATCTTCAGTGAGGGAACTGCAGCTGGGAGTTCAGTGTGGATAAGAGTATATTGATGAAGCAGTCTGGCAGGACATCATGTTACTGTTGGGATCAGGTTTTGTGGTCTTTCAGCTACAAGATAATCTCTGCAAACAAATGTCCTGCTGATAGAGAGTGAAAACATTTCTAATATGTTTTGTTTAGTTTATATTAATTTCAAAAACTGTCCATGACATAATCTGTTCTGTGAAAGAATGCATTAATGAGGGGGGGGGGGGATTAATCTGTCACATTATGTAGGGAGCTCTGCATCTGGTCACGTTGTGATAGCTACAACCACTTTTCATGGAAGAAATAGAGCTATTATCAGTGGGCTTTGACATTCTAATATCTGTCTAAGACATAGATGAATAAGCTGAATGGCAGACCTGCAATTCTCCCTGCCAAGTTGGATATTAATAGAAGCTTGTGAAGACAGATCTAAGCCACTGGCCTCACACATACAGATGGAGCGCACAGCAAAGTCATTAAGTTGATAGCACAGTAGAAGTTTCACCAAGCACTCCTGTTGTTGTTCCTGATCCTCACTGCTCTGCAAATGTAGGTGCAAAACACCGCAGGGATTGTTACAGAATGTGAGAAATACATGGCATTTCTGACGTCTCAGACCTTTATTTTATATTACAGTGTAAGAATCAGAAATCTCAGGTATAGTATAATGTGTGGTTTAAAATCGCAAATTTCTTTAGTATTATACCGCACAGTTACAGAGCACTTTCAAACACTTGTTGCATCTTTCATCTGTAAACTGTTGTTTTTTCAACACTACAACTGAAGTACCGGCAGAAACTAGTTAGTATTTTTAGTACCTGATTCTTATACCCAGTAGCACTGTAAATCGCCAGCTGTGTTATGAAGTGAAGAAAGAGAAACTGTGAAAAAAAATACAGACAGGAACAAAAATCTACCGGTTACATGTGTGCATGAGGAATGTGAGTCCTGAGCCATCAGCAGGATCGGGGTCTGCCCAGTCCAGGCATTTCGAGGAGATTAATAAATACTGACTTAGCTTTTTTCTGATCTGCTGTTCATATTGAATGGACATGCCACCTGACAACTTCTCTCTTCTCTAAAAACAATAACGCTGCTTTGATTGAAATGCAGATCTTTCTGTTCATCTTTTAAATCCAGCAACATTTCACAGATGGCCATGCTTCTGCAATTTATGGAGGGAAGCTGTCATCATTCACTCCAAACTTTCCTGCCACAAGAATTCCAGGCAGACACTCTCTCTTCCCACAAAAATATTATAAAATATTACAGCACACTTAATAAAAGGAAACTCGTGAAGGAAAGCTTTGATGCCTGATGTGTGTATGTAAATCTTCTTAACGGAGAGATAATTCAGCACTCACAGATTTGAGCACTGCTCAGCCAATTAACAGTGTGCAGCTATGAAGAATAATATCAGTAACAGGTTTTGGGACGAGAACAAAACAAACAAACAAAAAAAAACAAGGACGCTCCCAAATTAGAGCATGTGTGCAGTATCAATATTTACAGTATGCCTATAGGGGACCGGTGAAGTGAGCTCTTCAGCAGAAGGTGCATATAAATTTTTCCATCTAAAATTCAAAGTTGTTTTTATTCATCTTTATTGTCCTTTTTTCTCTTCTGGAGGACGCTCACTTTATTGGTCTGTTGAAGTCTTCCTACTGCACGACGGCATTGATGGATTATCTGTGTGCACAGCAAACACACAAAAGGCTTAGATAAGGGAAGGATAAACATCCAAGCATATCAACAGAAAAGACAAAAGACCAGGAAAGAATCAGGTAGGGAAGAGGCACGAAAGAGAGGAAACGAAAAGAAGCCTGTGACAATCACCAAAACAAAGGGCAAAGGGTAGTGCTTTTGTGGTTATAACACAGCATGGCGATGTTTTCAAATTGTTTTATTTTGATCCACTTATGATTGCTGCTCTTTTTTGATTGCGGCGATGTGCTGTTTCAGCTGCAATCAGAAAAAAATATCAAAAATAAACTGAAAGCTCTCTGGCTCGAGTATTTTTTTCCCTCCTTTCCACTCTCCTTTGCAAACACTATCCATCCTGCCTAAACCTACATCTCCTCTGTGGGAAACAAAATGTTTGGGAACAGGAAAAACTAGATTGACTGTAATTCAAGCATAAAAGATGGATAGAACACAGTGGAATGGCAGACATCTGCAACCTAGGCAAAAAATAAGAGACGCCATGAGGAGAAAGGATTAGAGAGATTAAGTGGGAAAAGGATGGCAAATTAGCAGAGAGGAAACTATCTGTCAGCGTTTAGAAAAATGAATAGATCTGTGACATCACAGTGGAAGACTGTGAAAACTGTGCCCGAGGAGCCTCGGGTGTGATGGTCCAGAAAAAACAGACTGTAAGCACAACGTGATGGTTGTGGGAGCCACTGGGGTCGGTGTGTACACACAGCGTGTACATGAGCGAGGAGTGCAGCGCGGCGCATGTTTCCGTACAAATGGAAGTTTGTTTACAGTAGCGTAAGTGTGAGAAGTGAGTATGCAGATGGAGATGCAGATGTGGTGAATAGCACTCTGTGCTCTTCGGGGGGCTCTGGGATAAACTGGCAGTGTCAAGGTGTTTTTTTGCTCTCCACATTTCTTCCACTTTCTCAACATCAGCCAAGTCCCTACTGAATCTGGACATGATCTGTGTGTGTGTGTGTGTGTGTGTGTGTGTGTGTGTGTGTGTGTGTGTGTGTGTGTGTGTGTGTGTGTGTGTGTGTGTGTGTGTGTGTGTGTGTGTGTGTGTGTGTGTGTGTTTGTGTGTGTTTTTGTTGGTGTGTGTGTTTGTGTGTGGGTGGGTGTGTTTGTGTGTGTGTGTGTGTGAATGT